>JAVGWX010000253.1:62500-64379 GCA_036924085.1 Ariolimax columbianus | reverse complement strand
AATACCAGCGCCGCTACTACTACTACTGCTAATACCAGCGCTGCTACTACTACTACTACTACTACTACTACTACTGCTACTACTACTACTACTACTAGCGACACTTCTACTACTACTAATACTGCTGCTACTACTACTACTAGCGACACTTCTACTACTACTACTACTAATACTGCTGCTACTACTACTACTACTACTACTACTACCGCTGCTAATACCAGCGCTGCTACTACTACTACTGCTATTACCAGCGCTGCTACTACTACTACTACTACTACTACTACTACTGCTGCTACTACTACTACTACTACTACTACTACTAGCGACACTTCTACTACTACTACTAATACTGCTGCTACTACTACTACTACTACTACCGCTGCTAATACCAGCGCTGCTACTAGTACTAGTACTAGTACTACTACTACTACTAGCGACACTTCTACTACTACTGCTACTACTACTGCTACTACTACTGCTACTACTACTACTACTACTAGCGACACTTCTACTACTACTACTACTACTACTAATACTGCTGCTGCTACTACTACTACTACTACTACTACTAGCGACACTTCTACTACTACTACTAATACTGCTGCTGCTACTACTACTACTACTACTACTACTACCGCTGCTAATACCAGCGCTGCTACTACTACTACTGCTAATACCAGCGCAGCTACTACTACTACTGCTACTACTGCTACTACTACCGCAAAGTCTACTACTACTACTACTACTACTACTTCAAAGAATTCCGCTACACCTGCTTCTGTCACTGCTATTACTACCATAAATACAAACATGAAACAACAACCACCAAATAGTGTTGACCTAAACAATGTGTGAATGGGTGCCCGCCGTTGTCAAATTTGAGCGCGTTAATTACTGGTTGTTACTCTGGTGAACGGTAATCAGCGGGCCCTATCTGTCAGGCTCGTGTCTGTCGTAGTGAAACGCCATGTCATGCTCGGCCATAGATAGATTAAATGTTTGGGATGGATGGACGGATAGATATACAGAAACAAAGATAGGCAATTAGACATTGTAATGACGGGATGTTCATCAAGCCTAGGTGTCTAACTAAGCAAGGTGGGTTGTTGGCGGGATCTGTTTACATTAGTGTGAGACCAGGTGTTTTAAGCGTGATGTTTAAGCGTCTGTCCGCACCTTTTTGGTTAGTAAATGGCCTTTGTTTGCCGCGGCCTGTCTAGCTATGGGCGGGACTTACTTGGTAATGATCCTAACAACTTCAAAACATGTTATATAATTATAATGATGTGGGTATGGTATTATACTGAAGTACGAATTCAAAAATTGTCATGGGGAAGAAACAATTCACATTTTACTTACATGGGTGTGTGAAAGTGTGTAGTCTGCTTGGCCATCTGTGGTCGCTACTAGAGCCAGCCAGCCAGCCAGCCAGCCAGCAAGCGTGTTGTGTTTGTAGTCGAGAAATGAAATGAACAACAGTTCGTACATACCAGTATGAGTATGGTTGCTGAGCGATGCTAATCTCGTGCGAAATGTAACAAGAAATGTGAAAACAACTCACCCAACCTTGAACCCCAGATGGTGTCGTTGGTGAAGTTATTTTTAAATGCTGTAATAAAGAAAGGGATTACAAAGGCAATTGTCTTCTCGTGTTTGTTATTCCATTGTCGCTTTTGTCTGGATGTATAGTTTCTCCGGTTTTCTTGTGGATGTCTCGTGTGTGTGTGTGTGTGTGTGCGTGCGTGCGTGCGTGCGTGTGTGTGTGTGTGTGTGTGTCATTGTGTATGTGTGTGTGTGTCATTGTGTATGTGTGTATGTGTGTCTATATTATATATATATATATATATATATATATGTATATATATAATATATATATTTC
>JAVGWX010000253.1:50000-52500 GCA_036924085.1 Ariolimax columbianus | reverse complement strand
ACTACTACTCCGCAACTACTACTACTACTACTACTACTACAAGTACTACTACTACTACTACTAATAATACTACTACTGTCGCTGCTACTATCACCGCTACTACTACTGATATCGAAACTTCTACAACTACTACTACTACTACTGTCGCTGATACTACCGCATCTTCTACAACTAATACTACTACTACCGCAACTTCTACTACTGCTATTACTACTACTACTGCTACTACTACTACTAGCAACACTTCTACTACTACTACTACTACTACAACTACTAATACTGCTACTACTACTACTACTACCGCAAAGTCTACTACTGCTACTACTACTACTAGCGACACTTCTACTACTACTGCTACTACTACTGCTACTACTACTACTACCTACCGCTGCTAATACCAGCGCCGCTACTACTACTACTGCTAATACCAGCGCTGCTACTACTACTACTACTACTACTACTACTACTGCTACTACTACTACTACTACTAGCGACACTTCTACTACTACTAATACTGCTGCTACTACTACTACTAGCGACACTTCTACTACTACTACTACTAATACTGCTGCTACTACTACTACTACTACTACTACTACCGCTGCTAATACCAGCGCTGCTACTACTACTACTGCTATTACCAGCGCTGCTACTACTACTACTACTACTACTACTACTACTGCTGCTACTACTACTACTACTACTACTACTACTAGCGACACTTCTACTACTACTACTAATACTGCTGCTACTACTACTACTACTACTACCGCTGCTAATACCAGCGCTGCTACTAGTACTAGTACTAGTACTACTACTACTACTAGCGACACTTCTACTACTACTGCTACTACTACTGCTACTACTACTGCTACTACTACTACTACTACTAGCGACACTTCTACTACTACTACTACTACTACTAATACTGCTGCTGCTACTACTACTACTACTACTACTACTAGCGACACTTCTACTACTACTACTAATACTGCTGCTGCTACTACTACTACTACTACTACTACTACCGCTGCTAATACCAGCGCTGCTACTACTACTACTGCTAATACCAGCGCAGCTACTACTACTACTGCTACTACTGCTACTACTACCGCAAAGTCTACTACTACTACTACTACTACTACTTCAAAGAATTCCGCTACACCTGCTTCTGTCACTGCTATTACTACCATAAATACAAACATGAAACAACAACCACCAAATAGTGTTGACCTAAACAATGTGTGAATGGGTGCCCGCCGTTGTCAAATTTGAGCGCGTTAATTACTGGTTGTTACTCTGGTGAACGGTAATCAGCGGGCCCTATCTGTCAGGCTCGTGTCTGTCGTAGTGAAACGCCATGTCATGCTCGGCCATAGATAGATTAAATGTTTGGGATGGATGGACGGATAGATATACAGAAACAAAGATAGGCAATTAGACATTGTAATGACGGGATGTTCATCAAGCCTAGGTGTCTAACTAAGCAAGGTGGGTTGTTGGCGGGATCTGTTTACATTAGTGTGAGACCAGGTGTTTTAAGCGTGATGTTTAAGCGTCTGTCCGCACCTTTTTGGTTAGTAAATGGCCTTTGTTTGCCGCGGCCTGTCTAGCTATGGGCGGGACTTACTTGGTAATGATCCTAACAACTTCAAAACATGTTATATAATTATAATGATGTGGGTATGGTATTATACTGAAGTACGAATTCAAAAATTGTCATGGGGAAGAAACAATTCACATTTTACTTACATGGGTGTGTGAAAGTGTGTAGTCTGCTTGGCCATCTGTGGTCGCTACTAGAGCCAGCCAGCCAGCCAGCCAGCAAGCGTGTTGTGTTTGTAGTCGAGAAATGAAATGAACAACAGTTCGTACATACCAGTATGAGTATGGTTGCTGAGCGATGCTAATCTCGTGCGAAATGTAACAAGAAATGTGAAAACAACTCACCCAACCTTGAACCCCAGATGGTGTCGTTGGTGAAGTTATTTTTAAATGCTGTAATAAAGAAAGGGATTACAAAGGCAATTGTCTTCTCGTGTTTGTTATTCCATTGTCGCTTTTGTCTGGATGTATAGTTTCTCCGGTTTTCTTGTGGATGTCTCGTGTGTGTGTGTGTGTGTGTGCGTGCGTGCGTGCGTGCGTGTGTGTGTGTGTGTGTGTGTCATTGTGTATGTGTGTGTGTGTCATTGTGTATGTGTGTATGTGTGTCTATATTATATATATATATATATATATATGTATATATATAATATATATATTTCGATTTCCAGATTCTGTAAAGGAATTTAGCACATGTTGGTGGTTGTTGACAGTTATAGAAGGAAAGTGTTGTACTCGAACTGCACTTTGTGTTCGGTCTGGGCTACATCTATGATCGGGTAAGTGTCGTGGCTGCGGTTACAACTACTCCATAGCTAGTCGCCAGTGTCGGTATAAGATATGTCTGTATTTCGAAGGTCATTTATTGTACGCGTGTCGCGCAGGTCTCCGCACAACA
>JAVGWX010000253.1:37500-40000 GCA_036924085.1 Ariolimax columbianus | reverse complement strand
AGCAACACTTCTACTACTACTACTACTACTACAACTACTAATACTGCTACTACTACTACTACTACCGCAAAGTCTACTACTGCTACTACTACTACTAGCGACACTTCTACTACTACTGCTACTACTACTGCTACTACTACTACTACCTACCGCTGCTAATACCAGCGCCGCTACTACTACTACTGCTAATACCAGCGCTGCTACTACTACTACTACTACTACTACTACTACTGCTACTACTACTACTACTACTAGCGACACTTCTACTACTACTAATACTGCTGCTACTACTACTACTAGCGACACTTCTACTACTACTACTACTAATACTGCTGCTACTACTACTACTACTACTACTACTACCGCTGCTAATACCAGCGCTGCTACTACTACTACTGCTATTACCAGCGCTGCTACTACTACTACTACTACTACTACTACTACTGCTGCTACTACTACTACTACTACTACTACTACTAGCGACACTTCTACTACTACTACTAATACTGCTGCTACTACTACTACTACTACTACCGCTGCTAATACCAGCGCTGCTACTAGTACTAGTACTAGTACTACTACTACTACTAGCGACACTTCTACTACTACTGCTACTACTACTGCTACTACTACTGCTACTACTACTACTACTACTAGCGACACTTCTACTACTACTACTACTACTACTAATACTGCTGCTGCTACTACTACTACTACTACTACTACTAGCGACACTTCTACTACTACTACTAATACTGCTGCTGCTACTACTACTACTACTACTACTACTACCGCTGCTAATACCAGCGCTGCTACTACTACTACTGCTAATACCAGCGCAGCTACTACTACTACTGCTACTACTGCTACTACTACCGCAAAGTCTACTACTACTACTACTACTACTACTTCAAAGAATTCCGCTACACCTGCTTCTGTCACTGCTATTACTACCATAAATACAAACATGAAACAACAACCACCAAATAGTGTTGACCTAAACAATGTGTGAATGGGTGCCCGCCGTTGTCAAATTTGAGCGCGTTAATTACTGGTTGTTACTCTGGTGAACGGTAATCAGCGGGCCCTATCTGTCAGGCTCGTGTCTGTCGTAGTGAAACGCCATGTCATGCTCGGCCATAGATAGATTAAATGTTTGGGATGGATGGACGGATAGATATACAGAAACAAAGATAGGCAATTAGACATTGTAATGACGGGATGTTCATCAAGCCTAGGTGTCTAACTAAGCAAGGTGGGTTGTTGGCGGGATCTGTTTACATTAGTGTGAGACCAGGTGTTTTAAGCGTGATGTTTAAGCGTCTGTCCGCACCTTTTTGGTTAGTAAATGGCCTTTGTTTGCCGCGGCCTGTCTAGCTATGGGCGGGACTTACTTGGTAATGATCCTAACAACTTCAAAACATGTTATATAATTATAATGATGTGGGTATGGTATTATACTGAAGTACGAATTCAAAAATTGTCATGGGGAAGAAACAATTCACATTTTACTTACATGGGTGTGTGAAAGTGTGTAGTCTGCTTGGCCATCTGTGGTCGCTACTAGAGCCAGCCAGCCAGCCAGCCAGCAAGCGTGTTGTGTTTGTAGTCGAGAAATGAAATGAACAACAGTTCGTACATACCAGTATGAGTATGGTTGCTGAGCGATGCTAATCTCGTGCGAAATGTAACAAGAAATGTGAAAACAACTCACCCAACCTTGAACCCCAGATGGTGTCGTTGGTGAAGTTATTTTTAAATGCTGTAATAAAGAAAGGGATTACAAAGGCAATTGTCTTCTCGTGTTTGTTATTCCATTGTCGCTTTTGTCTGGATGTATAGTTTCTCCGGTTTTCTTGTGGATGTCTCGTGTGTGTGTGTGTGTGTGTGCGTGCGTGCGTGCGTGCGTGTGTGTGTGTGTGTGTGTGTCATTGTGTATGTGTGTGTGTGTCATTGTGTATGTGTGTATGTGTGTCTATATTATATATATATATATATATATATGTATATATATAATATATATATTTCGATTTCCAGATTCTGTAAAGGAATTTAGCACATGTTGGTGGTTGTTGACAGTTATAGAAGGAAAGTGTTGTACTCGAACTGCACTTTGTGTTCGGTCTGGGCTACATCTATGATCGGGTAAGTGTCGTGGCTGCGGTTACAACTACTCCATAGCTAGTCGCCAGTGTCGGTATAAGATATGTCTGTATTTCGAAGGTCATTTATTGTACGCGTGTCGCGCAGGTCTCCGCACAACATTCTTCCAGTACCGCTAGATGGAACTGCTGTTTGTAATTCCATGTTGGGTACGGTAGAGTCGTGTAGGCAGCAACTGCAGGTCGATCTAGACAAAATTTATGGATGGGTGTTTGATTTGCTATGAACCAATGACAGCTATTCGCAGTGAGGTATTCACGTAGCCAATCCACTAACTAATGAAACAGACAAACGCGCAAGGATAGCCCATGTACTTGGGACATCTGTAGTGTAGTGT
>JAVGWX010000253.1:27500-30000 GCA_036924085.1 Ariolimax columbianus | reverse complement strand
TCGAACCCTGATTCCCCGTTACCCGTTACAAACATGGTAGGCATGTCACGTACCATCGACATTTGATAGGGCAGACATTTGAAAGATGCGTCGCCGGCACATGAGGCCATGCGATCAGCACAAAGTTATCCAGAGTCACCAGTGGGGACGCCGCAACCCCGCGAGGGGAAACGACGATTGGTTTTGAACTAATAAAAGCGCTCTTTCCGCGAGGGTCGGAGCTTGGTAAGCATGTATTAGCTCTAGAATTGCCACAGTTATCCAAGTAGGATCGTGTCATCTAAGGAACCTCGACTGATTTAATGAGCCATTCGCGGTTTCACCGTGAGACAGTGTGAACTTAGACATGCATGGCTTAATCTTTGAGACAAGCATATGACTACTGGCAGGATCAACCAGATATCTGTCGGAGACGTACGTACTGCGCACACCGGTCGGCGGAGGAAGGGTGTGTAAAAAGCCTCACTGGGACGGCCGCAGGGACCGACTGACGGGACGGACGGACGGTTGTTCCACCCGTCCCTCACTCCGTCGACCTAGGACCGCCTGACAGGGGCCTCCCACACGCACCAGACGACCGACCGACCGGGCTCGCTCGAGGAGGGATGGCAGCGCTCTGTGCAGAACGGATCCCAACGACCTCGGCGATGAATTTCACTGGGACTGGAGACAATTTGGCCTGCCGGCCTGCCCTCGAGGCAACGATTCCTGCTTTCCATTTGCCGGTCACAAGCTCTTTGCGAGAGTCGGACCACCAGCGAGACGTACTGTCGAGCTCTGCTATAAGCCTTAGATAAATCACCACGGACGGACCACGTTTCCTGATACGGACCAGACTAGCGCACCTCGGTGGAGGAGCCACTACCACAAACCGCACCCAATTCGCACTACGGGGAAAGGCAGGCGAGCGTTTTCCGCAAGCCCGCGCTATCGCTCCGCCTGGCGGGACTGAGATCGCTTTACGAACACTGGTTGAAATTGAGTCGCCGCAGCGAGACAACTACCCCAGATAATATACATTCCGGGGGTCAGGTCAGGACACACTGAGCGCCGTTCGCGTTTGTCGGCGAAAGTTGTACAGTTGCGTGACTACCGTGGGAGCGGTGTGTTGTGTCATGCCGCTCCCCTAGCGGAGCGGCACTCCCGTTGGAGGGATCGAGCTGAAAATTGGAACCCGATTATTTTAGCGCACTGCGAGCGCAAATTGATTTTCAATTTCCCGCCACCACCATTAGAAGTGGTACTTCGCTCGGGGGCGCAAGGTGGAAAACCTGGTAAAAAGTAGGATGTAACGTTAAAAGTCGATCACAACGAAGTTGCCGTAGTGGGGGAAGTGTTGATGTCACTATCCCCTATGCGATGCGTCCCCGTTTCAACGGAAAAGAACTCATGTTTACATCATTTTCCAGTGAATTTCTATCGAGTGTGTGTCTTTTTATAAAAAATAACATGTCATCTATATCGAAGCAGGCTTTGTCCGTGCTTGGCGCCGAAATTTCAAATCAATCTCGCATAATCGCGCGCAAAGAAGACGACTGGTATAGGGCCGGCAAACGCAGTACTAATTGGATGTTGTTGAATATATGCTCGATTTGGGGACTCCTCCTCGACTCACTCACTCAATAAAAATCATTATTTTCAAACCATTGTGTTTTGGTGGTTTGTTGTTGTTGTTGTTGTTTAGTTTTCGCTGATGTAGTAGTTGTTGTTGTTGTTTATTGTGGTTGTTGTTGTTGAGTTTTCGCTGATGTTTTTGTGGTGTTTGTTTTCGATTCCTATGCAATTGAACTTACAGCCGGTTGTACAACTTGATGCGTATGACAGCAAACGACGGAGAAGAATTAGAAGAAGATGAAGAAGAGGAATTATTAATATAACTTGTTGCATTGTTTATACGACTGGCGATCATTGGTATTGGTATACTGCAATTGAGAAAAGTATGGAGACCTATTCTTAATACTGCTGCATATCATTCCTTTTATTTCCTTCACCAAATGCTGGAGCGACTACAACTGCTGGTGCTGCTGCTACTACTACTACTACTCCGCAACTACTACTACTACTACTACTACTACAAGTACTACTACTACTACTACTAATAATACTACTACTGTCGCTGCTACTATCACCGCTACTACTACTGATATCGAAACTTCTACAACTACTACTACTACTACTGTCGCTGATACTACCGCATCTTCTACAACTAATACTACTACTACCGCAACTTCTACTACTGCTATTACTACTACTACTGCTGCTACTACTACTACTAGCAACACTTCTACTACTACTACAACTACTAATACTGCTACTACTACTACTACTACCGCAAAGTCTACTACTGCTACTACTACTACTAGCGACACTTCTACTACTACTGCTACTACTACTGCTACTACTACTACTACCTACCGCTGCTAATACCAGCGCCGCTACTACTACTACTGCTAATACCAGCGCTGCTACTACTACTACTACTACTACTACTACTGCTACT
>JAVGWX010000253.1:15000-20000 GCA_036924085.1 Ariolimax columbianus | reverse complement strand
AGTTTTCCCGTGTTGAGTCAAATTAAGCCGCAGGCTCCACTCCTGGTGGTGCCCTTCCGTCAATTCCTTTAAGTTTCAGCTTTGCAACCATACTTCCCCCGGAACCCAAACACTTTGGTTTCCCGGAAGCTGCCCGCAGAGTCATCGAAGCAACTCCTGCGGATCGCTAGTCGGCATCGTTTATGGTCAGAACTACGACGGTATCTGATCGTCTTCGCGCCTCTGACTTTCGTTCTTGATTAATGAAAACATTCTTGACAAATGCTTTCGCAGTAGCTCGTCTTGCGGCGATCCAAGAATTTCACCTCTAACGCCGCAATACGAATGCCCCCGTTTGTCCCTGTTAATCATTACCTCCAGTTCCGAAAACCAACAAAATAGAACCGAGGTCCTATTCCATTATTCCATGCACCATTATTCAGGCAGCCGAGGCCTGCTTTGAACACTCTAATTTTTTCAAAGTAAACGCGCCGGCCACCCAGGACGCTCAGCGAAGAGCACCCGTGGGAGAGAGCCGGCAGACGGTAGGGCAGGAGACAACGGGCAGTGAACCGGCGCGAGCCGGACCGCCCGCCTGCGCCTGAGATCCAACTACGAGCTTTTTAACTGCAACAACTTTAATATACGCTATTGGAGCTGGAATTACCGCGGCTGCTGGCACCAGACTTGCCCTCCAATAGATCCTCGTTAAAGGGTTTAAAGTGTACTCATTCCAATTACGGGGCCTCGAAAGAGTCCCGTATTGTTATTTTTCGTCACTACCTCCCCGTGCCGGGAGTGGGTAAGTTGCGCGCCTGCTGCCTTCCTTGGATGTGGTAGCCGTTTCTCATGCTCCCTCTCCGGAATCGAACCCTGATTCCCCGTTACCCGTTACAAACATGGTAGGCATGTCACGTACCATCGACATTTGATAGGGCAGACATTTGAAAGATGCGTCGCCGGCACATGAGGCCATGCGATCAGCACAAAGTTATCCAGAGTCACCAGTGGGGACGCCGCAACCCCGCGAGGGGAAACGACGATTGGTTTTGAACTAATAAAAGCGCTCTTTCCGCGAGGGTCGGAGCTTGGTAAGCATGTATTAGCTCTAGAATTGCCACAGTTATCCAAGTAGGATCGTGTCATCTAAGGAACCTCGACTGATTTAATGAGCCATTCGCGGTTTCACCGTGAGACAGTGTGAACTTAGACATGCATGGCTTAATCTTTGAGACAAGCATATGACTACTGGCAGGATCAACCAGATATCTGTCGGAGACGTACGTACTGCGCACACCGGTCGGCGGAGGAAGGGTGTGTAAAAAGCCTCACTGGGACGGCCGCAGGGACCGACTGACGGGACGGACGGACGGTTGTTCCACCCGTCCCTCACTCCGTCGACCTAGGACCGCCTGACAGGGGCCTCCCACACGCACCAGACGACCGACCGACCGGGCTCGCTCGAGGAGGGATGGCAGCGCTCTGTGCAGAACGGATCCCAACGACCTCGGCGATGAATTTCACTGGGACTGGAGACAATTTGGCCTGCCGGCCTGCCCTCGAGGCAACGATTCCTGCTTTCCATTTGCCGGTCACAAGCTCTTTGCGAGAGTCGGACCACCAGCGAGACGTACTGTCGAGCTCTGCTATAAGCCTTAGATAAATCACCACGGACGGACCACGTTTCCTGATACGGACCAGACTAGCGCACCTCGGTGGAGGAGCCACTACCACAAACCGCACCCAATTCGCACTACGGGGAAAGGCAGGCGAGCGTTTTCCGCAAGCCCGCGCTATCGCTCCGCCTGGCGGGACTGAGATCGCTTTACGAACACTGGTTGAAATTGAGTCGCCGCAGCGAGACAACTACCCCAGATAATATACATTCCGGGGGTCAGGTCAGGACACACTGAGCGCCGTTCGCGTTTGTCGGCGAAAGTTGTACAGTTGCGTGACTACCGTGGGAGCGGTGTGTTGTGTCATGCCGCTCCCCTAGCGGAGCGGCACTCCCGTTGGAGGGATCGAGCTGAAAATTGGAACCCGATTATTTTAGCGCACTGCGAGCGCAAATTGATTTTCAATTTCCCGCCACCACCATTAGAAGTGGTACTTCGCTCGGGGGCGCAAGGTGGAAAACCTGGTAAAAAGTAGGATGTAACGTTAAAAGTCGATCACAACGAAGTTGCCGTAGTGGGGGAAGTGTTGATGTCACTATCCCCTATGCGATGCGTCCCCGTTTCAACGGAAAAGAACTCATGTTTACATCATTTTCCAGTGAATTTCTATCGAGTGTGTGTCTTTTTATAAAAAATAACATGTCATCTATATCGAAGCAGGCTTTGTCCGTGCTTGGCGCCGAAATTTCAAATCAATCTCGCATAATCGCGCGCAAAGAAGACGACTGGTATAGGGCCGGCAAACGCAGTACTAATTGGATGTTGTTGAATATATGCTCGATTGGGGACTCCTCCTCGACTCACTCACTCAATAAAAATCATTATTTTCAAACCATTGTGTTTTGGTGGTTTGTTGTTGTTGTTGTTGTTTAGTTTTCGCTGATGTAGTAGTTGTTGCTGTTGTTTATTGTGGTTGTTGTTGTTGAGTTTTCGCTGATGTTTTTGTGGTGTTTGTTTTCGATTCCTATGCAATTGAACTTACAGCCGGTTGTACAACTTGATGCGTATGACAGCAAACGACGGAGAAGAATTAGAAGAAGATGAAGAAGAGGAATTATTAATATAACTTGTTGCATTGTTTATACGACTGGCGATCATTGGTATTGGTATACTGCAATTGAGAAAAGTATGGAGACCTATTCTTAATACTGCTGCATATCATTCCTTTTATTTCCTTCACCAAATGCTGGAGCGACTACAACTGCTGGTGCTGCTGCTACTACTACTACTACTCCGCAACTACTACTACTACTACTACTACTACAAGTACTACTACTACTACTACTAATAATACTACTACTGTCGCTGCTACTATCACCGCTACTACTACTGATATCGAAACTTCTACAACTACTACTACTACTACTGTCGCTGATACTACCGCATCTTCTACAACTAATACTACTACTACCGCAACTTCTACTACTGCTATTACTACTACTACTGCTACTACTACTACTAGCAACACTTCTACTACTACTACTACTACTACAACTACTAATACTGCTACTACTACTACTACTACCGCAAAGTCTACTACTGCTACTACTACTACTAGCGACACTTCTACTACTACTGCTACTACTACTGCTACTACTACTACTACCTACCGCTGCTAATACCAGCGCCGCTACTACTACTACTGCTAATACCAGCGCTGCTACTACTACTACTACTACTACTACTACTACTGCTACTACTACTACTACTACTAGCGACACTTCTACTACTACTAATACTGCTGCTACTACTACTACTAGCGACACTTCTACTACTACTACTACTAATACTGCTGCTACTACTACTACTACTACTACTACTACCGCTGCTAATACCAGCGCTGCTACTACTACTACTGCTATTACCAGCGCTGCTACTACTACTACTACTACTACTACTACTACTGCTGCTACTACTACTACTACTACTACTACTACTAGCGACACTTCTACTACTACTACTAATACTGCTGCTACTACTACTACTACTACTACCGCTGCTAATACCAGCGCTGCTACTAGTACTAGTACTAGTACTACTACTACTACTAGCGACACTTCTACTACTACTGCTACTACTACTGCTACTACTACTGCTACTACTACTACTACTACTAGCGACACTTCTACTACTACTACTACTACTACTAATACTGCTGCTGCTACTACTACTACTACTACTACTACTAGCGACACTTCTACTACTACTACTAATACTGCTGCTGCTACTACTACTACTACTACTACTACTACCGCTGCTAATACCAGCGCTGCTACTACTACTACTGCTAATACCAGCGCAGCTACTACTACTACTGCTACTACTGCTACTACTACCGCAAAGTCTACTACTACTACTACTACTACTACTTCAAAGAATTCCGCTACACCTGCTTCTGTCACTGCTATTACTACCATAAATACAAACATGAAACAACAACCACCAAATAGTGTTGACCTAAACAATGTGTGAATGGGTGCCCGCCGTTGTCAAATTTGAGCGCGTTAATTACTGGTTGTTACTCTGGTGAACGGTAATCAGCGGGCCCTATCTGTCAGGCTCGTGTCTGTCGTAGTGAAACGCCATGTCATGCTCGGCCATAGATAGATTAAATGTTTGGGATGGATGGACGGATAGATATACAGAAACAAAGATAGGCAATTAGACATTGTAATGACGGGATGTTCATCAAGCCTAGGTGTCTAACTAAGCAAGGTGGGTTGTTGGCGGGATCTGTTTACATTAGTGTGAGACCAGGTGTTTTAAGCGTGATGTTTAAGCGTCTGTCCGCACCTTTTTGGTTAGTAAATGGCCTTTGTTTGCCGCGGCCTGTCTAGCTATGGGCGGGACTTACTTGGTAATGATCCTAACAACTTCAAAACATGTTATATAATTATAATGATGTGGGTATGGTATTATACTGAAGTACGAATTCAAAAATTGTCATGGGGAAGAAACAATTCACATTTTACTTACATGGGTGTGTGAAAGTGTGTAGTCTGCTTGGCCATCTGTGGTCGCTACTAGAGCCAGCCAGCCAGCCAGCCAGCAAGCGTGTTGTGTTTGTAGTCGAGAAATGAAATGAACAACAGTTCGTACATACCAGTATGAGTATGGTTGCTGAGCGATGCTAATCTCGTGCGAAATGTAACAAGAAATGTGAAAACAACTCACCCAACCTTGAACCCCAGATGGTGTCGTTGGTGAAGTTATTTTTAAATGCTGTAATAAAGAAAGGGATTACAAAGGCAATTGTCTTCTCGTGTTTGTTATTCCATTGTCGCTTTTGTCTGGATGTATAGTTTCTCCGGTTTTCTTGTGGATGTCTCGTGTGTGTGTGTGTGT
>JAVGWX010000253.1:2500-7500 GCA_036924085.1 Ariolimax columbianus | reverse complement strand
CGTTCTTGATTAATGAAAACATTCTTGACAAATGCTTTCGCAGTAGCTCGTCTTGCGGCGATCCAAGAATTTCACCTCTAACGCCGCAATACGAATGCCCCCGTTTGTCCCTGTTAATCATTACCTCCAGTTCCGAAAACCAACAAAATAGAACCGAGGTCCTATTCCATTATTCCATGCACCATTATTCAGGCAGCCGAGGCCTGCTTTGAACACTCTAATTTTTTCAAAGTAAACGCGCCGGCCACCCAGGACGCTCAGCGAAGAGCACCCGTGGGAGAGAGCCGGCAGACGGTAGGGCAGGAGACAACGGGCAGTGAACCGGCGCGAGCCGGACCGCCCGCCTGCGCCTGAGATCCAACTACGAGCTTTTTAACTGCAACAACTTTAATATACGCTATTGGAGCTGGAATTACCGCGGCTGCTGGCACCAGACTTGCCCTCCAATAGATCCTCGTTAAAGGGTTTAAAGTGTACTCATTCCAATTACGGGGCCTCGAAAGAGTCCCGTATTGTTATTTTTCGTCACTACCTCCCCGTGCCGGGAGTGGGTAAGTTGCGCGCCTGCTGCCTTCCTTGGATGTGGTAGCCGTTTCTCATGCTCCCTCTCCGGAATCGAACCCTGATTCCCCGTTACCCGTTACAAACATGGTAGGCATGTCACGTACCATCGACATTTGATAGGGCAGACATTTGAAAGATGCGTCGCCGGCACATGAGGCCATGCGATCAGCACAAAGTTATCCAGAGTCACCAGTGGGGACGCCGCAACCCCGCGAGGGGAAACGACGATTGGTTTTGAACTAATAAAAGCGCTCTTTCCGCGAGGGTCGGAGCTTGGTAAGCATGTATTAGCTCTAGAATTGCCACAGTTATCCAAGTAGGATCGTGTCATCTAAGGAACCTCGACTGATTTAATGAGCCATTCGCGGTTTCACCGTGAGACAGTGTGAACTTAGACATGCATGGCTTAATCTTTGAGACAAGCATATGACTACTGGCAGGATCAACCAGATATCTGTCGGAGACGTACGTACTGCGCACACCGGTCGGCGGAGGAAGGGTGTGTAAAAAGCCTCACTGGGACGGCCGCAGGGACCGACTGACGGGACGGACGGACGGTTGTTCCACCCGTCCCTCACTCCGTCGACCTAGGACCGCCTGACAGGGGCCTCCCACACGCACCAGACGACCGACCGACCGGGCTCGCTCGAGGAGGGATGGCAGCGCTCTGTGCAGAACGGATCCCAACGACCTCGGCGATGAATTTCACTGGGACTGGAGACAATTTGGCCTGCCGGCCTGCCCTCGAGGCAACGATTCCTGCTTTCCATTTGCCGGTCACAAGCTCTTTGCGAGAGTCGGACCACCAGCGAGACGTACTGTCGAGCTCTGCTATAAGCCTTAGATAAATCACCACGGACGGACCACGTTTCCTGATACGGACCAGACTAGCGCACCTCGGTGGAGGAGCCACTACCACAAACCGCACCCAATTCGCACTACGGGGAAAGGCAGGCGAGCGTTTTCCGCAAGCCCGCGCTATCGCTCCGCCTGGCGGGACTGAGATCGCTTTACGAACACTGGTTGAAATTGAGTCGCCGCAGCGAGACAACTACCCCAGATAATATACATTCCGGGGGTCAGGTCAGGACACACTGAGCGCCGTTCGCGTTTGTCGGCGAAAGTTGTACAGTTGCGTGACTACCGTGGGAGCGGTGTGTTGTGTCATGCCGCTCCCCTAGCGGAGCGGCACTCCCGTTGGAGGGATCGAGCTGAAAATTGGAACCCGATTATTTTAGCGCACTGCGAGCGCAAATTGATTTTCAATTTCCCGCCACCACCATTAGAAGTGGTACTTCGCTCGGGGGCGCAAGGTGGAAAACCTGGTAAAAAGTAGGATGTAACGTTAAAAGTCGATCACAACGAAGTTGCCGTAGTGGGGGAAGTGTTGATGTCACTATCCCCTATGCGATGCGTCCCCGTTTCAACGGAAAAGAACTCATGTTTACATCATTTTCCAGTGAATTTCTATCGAGTGTGTGTCTTTTTATAAAAAATAACATGTCATCTATATCGAAGCAGGCTTTGTCCGTGCTTGGCGCCGAAATTTCAAATCAATCTCGCATAATCGCGCGCAAAGAAGACGACTGGTATAGGGCCGGCAAACGCAGTACTAATTGGATGTTGTTGAATATATGCTCGATTGGGGACTCCTCCTCGACTCACTCACTCAATAAAAATCATTATTTTCAAACCATTGTGTTTTGGTGGTTTGTTGTTGTTGTTGTTGTTTAGTTTTCGCTGATGTAGTAGTTGTTGCTGTTGTTTATTGTGGTTGTTGTTGTTGAGTTTTCGCTGATGTTTTTGTGGTGTTTGTTTTCGATTCCTATGCAATTGAACTTACAGCCGGTTGTACAACTTGATGCGTATGACAGCAAACGACGGAGAAGAATTAGAAGAAGATGAAGAAGAGGAATTATTAATATAACTTGTTGCATTGTTTATACGACTGGCGATCATTGGTATTGGTATACTGCAATTGAGAAAAGTATGGAGACCTATTCTTAATACTGCTGCATATCATTCCTTTTATTTCCTTCACCAAATGCTGGAGCGACTACAACTGCTGGTGCTGCTGCTACTACTACTACTACTCCGCAACTACTACTACTACTACTACTACTACAAGTACTACTACTACTACTACTAATAATACTACTACTGTCGCTGCTACTATCACCGCTACTACTACTGATATCGAAACTTCTACAACTACTACTACTACTACTGTCGCTGATACTACCGCATCTTCTACAACTAATACTACTACTACCGCAACTTCTACTACTGCTATTACTACTACTACTGCTACTACTACTACTAGCAACACTTCTACTACTACTACTACTACTACAACTACTAATACTGCTACTACTACTACTACTACCGCAAAGTCTACTACTGCTACTACTACTACTAGCGACACTTCTACTACTACTGCTACTACTACTGCTACTACTACTACTACCTACCGCTGCTAATACCAGCGCCGCTACTACTACTACTGCTAATACCAGCGCTGCTACTACTACTACTACTACTACTACTACTACTGCTACTACTACTACTACTACTAGCGACACTTCTACTACTACTAATACTGCTGCTACTACTACTACTAGCGACACTTCTACTACTACTACTACTAATACTGCTGCTACTACTACTACTACTACTACTACTACCGCTGCTAATACCAGCGCTGCTACTACTACTACTGCTATTACCAGCGCTGCTACTACTACTACTACTACTACTACTACTACTGCTGCTACTACTACTACTACTACTACTACTACTAGCGACACTTCTACTACTACTACTAATACTGCTGCTACTACTACTACTACTACTACCGCTGCTAATACCAGCGCTGCTACTAGTACTAGTACTAGTACTACTACTACTACTAGCGACACTTCTACTACTACTGCTACTACTACTGCTACTACTACTGCTACTACTACTACTACTACTAGCGACACTTCTACTACTACTACTACTACTACTAATACTGCTGCTGCTACTACTACTACTACTACTACTACTAGCGACACTTCTACTACTACTACTAATACTGCTGCTGCTACTACTACTACTACTACTACTACTACCGCTGCTAATACCAGCGCTGCTACTACTACTACTGCTAATACCAGCGCAGCTACTACTACTACTGCTACTACTGCTACTACTACCGCAAAGTCTACTACTACTACTACTACTACTACTTCAAAGAATTCCGCTACACCTGCTTCTGTCACTGCTATTACTACCATAAATACAAACATGAAACAACAACCACCAAATAGTGTTGACCTAAACAATGTGTGAATGGGTGCCCGCCGTTGTCAAATTTGAGCGCGTTAATTACTGGTTGTTACTCTGGTGAACGGTAATCAGCGGGCCCTATCTGTCAGGCTCGTGTCTGTCGTAGTGAAACGCCATGTCATGCTCGGCCATAGATAGATTAAATGTTTGGGATGGATGGACGGATAGATATACAGAAACAAAGATAGGCAATTAGACATTGTAATGACGGGATGTTCATCAAGCCTAGGTGTCTAACTAAGCAAGGTGGGTTGTTGGCGGGATCTGTTTACATTAGTGTGAGACCAGGTGTTTTAAGCGTGATGTTTAAGCGTCTGTCCGCACCTTTTTGGTTAGTAAATGGCCTTTGTTTGCCGCGGCCTGTCTAGCTATGGGCGGGACTTACTTGGTAATGATCCTAACAACTTCAAAACATGTTATATAATTATAATGATGTGGGTATGGTATTATACTGAAGTACGAATTCAAAAATTGTCATGGGGAAGAAACAATTCACATTTTACTTACATGGGTGTGTGAAAGTGTGTAGTCTGCTTGGCCATCTGTGGTCGCTACTAGAGCCAGCCAGCCAGCCAGCCAGCAAGCGTGTTGTGTTTGTAGTCGAGAAATGAAATGAACAACAGTTCGTACATACCAGTATGAGTATGGTTGCTGAGCGATGCTAATCTCGTGCGAAATGTAACAAGAAATGTGAAAACAACTCACCCAACCTTGAACCCCAGATGGTGTCGTTGGTGAAGTTATTTTTAAATGCTGTAATAAAGAAAGGGATTACAAAGGCAATTGTCTTCTCGTGTTTGTTATTCCATTGTCGCTTTTGTCTGGATGTATAGTTTCTCCGGTTTTCTTGTGGATGTCTCGTGTGTGTGTGTGTGTGTGTGCGTGCGTGCGTGCGTGCGTGTGTGTGTGTGTGTGTGTGTCATTGTGTATGTGTGTGTGTGTCATTGTGTATGTGTGTATGTGTGTCTATATTATATATATATATATATATATATGTATATATATAATATATATATTTCGATTTCCAGATTCTGTAAAGGAATTTAGCACATGTTGGTGGTTGTTGACAGTTATAGAAGGAAAGTGTTGTACTCGAACTGCACTTT
>JAVGWX010000252.1:0-64608 GCA_036924085.1 Ariolimax columbianus | reverse complement strand
ACTGGGGAGGACCACTTACCAGTCATGTACGTTTCTAGAGCTAATAAAAGAGCCTATAAAAGACAATGCACAGAGAAATTCGAGTTTGGGAGTGAGAGAGTTTACGGAGCGGTTATCTCATCATACACGTAGTGCCTTGCATATATGCCTAAAGGTGCAAATGATGGACACCATATAAACAGTAAGAGAACGATAACTGATCCCATGCGAATGTGCAGATTCGCCTCGGCACGACTTGAGAGTTGATCTAGAAGTCTGTCCGACTGTTCGCCAGGACCATTGCATTGGTGTCTGTTGGAGGAATGGTGGCCCTTCTACGATCAATGTGGCTCGATAAAGGATTTTGTGAATACTAGGGACTGCGTTCCCAGTGGCTCGATTAAACATTCTGTGAATCCTAGGGACTGCAATCCCAAAGGCATGTGAGTTCGAAAAGAGAGGTGCATCACATACGCCTTCAGAGAACGAAATTGTTCGATACAGGTGTAACACAGGCAGCAAAGGGGCATGTCTCAAACACTTGAGAACTGCTGACGGTTGTAAATGAAACAGCTCAGTGTTAACCCATGTTTGTACGCCTGACAGCCTAAAGCAGTCAACCGTGACAGAGGATGGCAGATCATCACCAGCATAGTCTATCCGGAGAACGGCAGGAGACAACGACTGAGATAGTTAACCACTTATTTGTAATATGATTGAATTAGACCAAGTAAGGTAGGGTTTACGGTATTTCAGATGTAAGACTAAGAATCTGGGTAGAATAGTTTCTGAGGAAACATCAAAAGCCAGTGCTTGAATACTCAGTTAGTTTAATATATGATGTTTATTTAGTTAGCAAGTCTTTTTGTTTCTTGATATTATGTAGGTAATTATTAATGCAAATAAATCATATTTTGTTTTAATGGTTAACAATAGTTTTAGTGTTTTCTGTGATTGAAGTTGTGTAGTATCTGTTGTAAGATAACTTACTCAAGTAAGCCTACCCTGTCATTTATAGATTATTGGTCCGTGTGACCAGGATATCAATAAGTCTAACCTACTTCAATAGAGAGTCGTTTCGCATCTGAGTGGTTGCGGGTTCATTCCCCAGCTAAGTTTCAGACAGCAACAGCTCCCGGGTTGACCCAGCCTTAAATGGGTACCGGTTCAGTCAGGTAAGTAAAAGCGGTGAGGGAGAGGAGATGGCTACCGCCCTCATATTGCCGAGCCTTTGAAATGTAACATCGCTGACAACTTACACCCCTACGGCAGTAATGTGAGATCCCTAACACCTCACACCCCTACGGCAGTAATGTGAGATCCCTAACACCTCACACCCCTACGACAGTAATGTGAGACCGCTAACACCTAACACCCCTACGGCAGTAATGCTATGGGTTACTTTACTTTTACTACAGTACAGAAGACTAAGTGACTGACCAAGCAGTAGAAGGTGTCTTTCACTTGAACAAAAATGTGCAAGCATCATAGGTGGACTTGAAGCAAGCCTTTGACAAGTTCTGCAAAGATGGCGCTGTAACAGATCTTAGCCCGTGTATTAGGTATTGAAATAGACATTATTTAGCATTAAGGATTTAATGGAAATGAATTAGGGATGGGTAGCAAACCATTTCACTTTTATTAGACAAAGCGACGGCTTTGAGTCAGAACAGCTGAGCCTAGTCCCGCCAAAATTAAGAAGTGGATAAAACATAACGCATACGTATTGCACTCTACGCCAATTCAACTAAAACCTACCCAGAACCAGCGTCAGAGACATGACGCAATTAGACATAATATAGGCGGAAGCAATTTCACTAATCAAGCGGCAGGTGGCGGTCTAATCCAGTTCCCACAGGAAGAGTCCAGATAAAATTGTGATTTTCTTAACATTGGGCATGCGGAAAAATTTTGGCGAGCAAAAGGTCCAGACTTCACACGAAGGAATCATGACGCCAAACTGCATCCTTACACCACACGTGGCTTGGACAGGGCGGGGGAATAAGGAGGAGCGGGCTCTGAGAGATCACTTAGTATCGAGAAGGCAGAACAGGAGGTTGATAGGGCCAATAGATAGGAGGCAGTTTGTATATTTTGATGAGAAGCCAGGTACAGGTTTGAAAACACGGTCAGTAGATAGCATAAGTTAAAGACAGTTGTGTTGATACAAGAAAAGTCATAAATGAAGGGGAGCCAGTGGAAATTATTTATTTAGATTTTGCAAAAGCCTTTGATAGAGTACCTCATCAAAGATTATTTAGAAAGTTAAAATCACATGGAATAGGTGGGAAAATTGCCAAATGGATTGAAAATTGGTTAATAGGAAGAAGGCAGAGGGTGGGCATAAATAAGGAGTACTCTGAGTGGTGTGAAGTGAAAAGTGGAGTGCCACAGGACTCAGTTTTGTTCTTGATATGTATAAATGATTTGGACATAGGTATGGGATCCATGATTGCAAAATTTGCTGATGACACAAAACAATGCAGAAGTGTCTCATCTAAAGCAGAAGTGGATATATTGAGGTCGGATTTAGATCAAATTCGAGAATGGTCTGTGAGCTGGCTAATGGAGTTTAATGTAGATACAAGTACAGTCATGCACATGGGTAGATCCAATATGAGTCTTCTAAACCAGTATTAAGATGATAAGTTAAGTTAAAACTAAGGAGAAGTGAAATTGAAGGCAACATGATGAGCTGGAACCAGCAGAACAAGGGATCACTACTGATGATCTCTAGCAGGAAGGAGCCATTTCTCTACAGGAGAACAGGGGTCACTACTGATGGTCTCTAGCAGGAAGGAGCCATTTCTCTACAGGAGAACAGAGGTCACTACTGATGGTCTCTAGCAGGGAGGAGCCATTTCTCTACAGGAGAACAGGGGTCACTACTGATGGTCTCTAGCAGGAAGGAGCCATTTCTCTACAGGAGAACAGGGGTCACTACTGATGGTCTCTAGCAGGGAGGAGCCATTTCTCTACAGGAGAACAGGGGTCACTACTGATGGTCTCTAGCAGGAAGGAGCCATTTCTCTACAGGAGAACAGGGGTCACTACTGATGGTCTCTAGCAGGGAGGAGCCATTTCTCTACAGGAGAACAGGGGTCACTACTGATGGTCTCTAGCAGGAAGGAGCCATTTCTCTACAGGAGAACAGGGGTCACTACTGATGGTCTCTAGCAGGGAGGAGCCATTTCTCTACAGGAGAACAGGGGTCACTACTGATGGTCTCTAGCAGGAAGGAGCCATTTCTCTACAGGAGAACAGGGGTCACTACTGATGGTCTCTAGCAGGAAGGAGCCATTTCTCTACAGGAGAACAGGGGTCACTACTGATGGTCTCTAGCAGGGAGGAGCCATTTCTCTACAGGAGAACAGGGGTCACTACTGATGGTCTCTAGCAGGGAGGAGCCATTTCTCTACAGGAGAACAGGGGTCACTACTGATGGTCTCTAGCAGGGAGGAGCCATTTCTCTAACACTACAGGAGAACAGGGGTCACTACTGATGGTCTCTAGCAGGGAGGAGCCATTTCTCTACAGGAGAACAGGGGTCACTACTGATGGTCTCTAGCAGGAAGGAGCCATTTCTCTACAGGAGAACAGGGGTCACTACTGATGGTCTCTAGCAGGGAGGAGCCATTTCTCTAACACTACAGGAGAACAGGGGTCACTACTGATGGTCTCTAGCAGGGAGGAGCCATTTCTCTAACACTACAGGAGAACACGGGTCACTACTGATGGTCTCTAGCAGGGAGGAGCCATTTCTCTACAGGAGAACAGAGGTCACTACTGATGGTCTCTAGCAGGGAGGAGCCATTTCTCTACAGGAGAACAGGGGTCACTACTGATGGTCTCTAGCAGGAAGGAGCCATTTCTCTACAGGAGAACAGGGGTCACTACTGATGGTCTCTAGCAGGGAGGAGCCATTTCTCTACAGGAGAACAGGGGTCACTACTGATGGTCTCTAGCAGGAAGGAGCCATTTCTCTACAGGAGAACAGGGGTCACTACTGATGGTCTCTAGCAGGGAGGAGCCATTTCTCTACAGGAGAACAGGGGTCACTACTGATGGTCTCTAGCAGGAAGGAGCCATTTCTCTACAGGAGAACAGGGGTCACTACTGATGGTCTCTAGCAGGGAGGAGCCATTTCTCTACAGGAGAACAGGGGTCACTACTGATGGTCTCTAGCAGGAAGGAGCCATTTCTCTACAGAACAGGGGTCACTACTGATGGTCTCTAGCAGGGAGGAGCCATTTCTCTAACACTACAGGAGAACAGGGGTCACTACTGATGGTCTCTAGCAGGGAGGAGCCATTTCTCTACAGGAGAACAGGGGTCACTACTGATGGTCTCTAGCAGGAAGGAGCCATTTCTCTACAGGAGAACAGGGGTCACTACTGATGGTCTCTAGCAGGGAGGAGCCATTTCTCTAACACTACAGGAGAACAGGGGTCACTACTGATGGTCTCTAGCAGGGAGGAGCCATTTCTCTAACACTACAGGAGAACACGGGTCACTACTGATGGTCTCTAGCAGGGAGGAGCCATTTCTCTAACACTACAGGAGAACAGGGGTCACTACTGATGGTCTCTAGCAGGGAGGAGCCATTTCTCTAACACTACAGGAGAACAGGGGTCACTACTGATGGTCTCTAGCAGGGAGGAGCCATTTCTCTACAGGAGAACAGGGGTCACTACTGATGGTCTCTAGCAGGGAGGAGCCATTTCTCTACAGGAGAACAGGGGTCACTACTGATGGTCTCTAGCAGGGAGGAGCCATTTCTCTACAGGAGAACAGGGGTCACTACTGATGGTCTCTAGCAGGGAGGAGCCATTTCTCTACAGGAGAACAGGGGTCACTACTGATGGTCTCTAGCAGGGAGGAGCCATTTCTCTACAGGAGAACAGAGGTCACTACTGATGGTCTCTAGCAGGGAGGAGCCATTTCTCTACAGGAGAACAGGGGTCACTACTGATGGTCTCTAGCAGGGAGGAGCCATTTCTCTACAGGAGAACAGGGGTCACTACTGATGGTCTCTAGCAGGGAGGAGCCATTTCTCTACAGGAGAACAGGGGTCACTACTGATGGTCTCTAGCAGGGAGGAGCCATTTCTCTACAGGAGAACAGAGGTCACTACTGATGGTCTCTAGCAGGGAGGAGCCATTTCTCTACAGGAGAACAAGGGTCACTACTGATGGTCTCTAGCAGGGAGGAGCCATTTCTCTACAGGAGAACAGGGGTCACTACTGATGGTCTCTAGCAGGGAGGAGCCATTTCTCTACAGGAGAACAGGGGTCACTACTGATGGTCTCTAGCAGGGAGGAGCCATTTCTCTACAGGAGAACAGGGGTCACTACTGATGGTCTCTAGCAGGGAGGAGCCATTTCTCTAACACTACAGGAGAACAGGGGTCACTACTGATGGTCTCTAGCAGGGAGGAGCCATTTCTCTACAGGAGAACAGGGGTCACTACTGATGGTCTCTAGCAGGGAGGAGCCATTTCTCTAACACTACAGGAGAACACGGGTCACTACTGATGGTCTCTAGCAGGGAGGAGCCACTTCTCTAACACTACAGGAGAACAGGGGTCACTACTGATGGTCTCTAGCAGGGAGGAGCCATTTCTCTACAGGAGAACAGGGGTCACTACTGATGGTCTCTAGCAGGGAGGAGCCATTTCTCTACAGGAGAACAGAGGTCACTACTGATGGTCTCTAGCAGGGAGGAGCCATTTCTCTACAGGAGAACAGAGGTCACTACTGATGGTCTCTAGCAGGGAGGAGCCATTTCTCTACAGGAGAACAGGGGTCACTACTGATGGTCTCTAGCAGGGAGGAGCCATTTCTCTACAGGAGAACAGGGGTCACTACTGATGGTCTCTAGCAGGGAGGAGCCATTTCTCTAACACTACAGGAGAACAGAGGTCACTACTGATGGTCTCTAGCAGGGAGGAGCCATTTCTCTAACACTACAGGAGAACAGGGGTCACTAATGATGGTCTCTAGCAGGGAGGAGCCATTTCTCTAACACTACAGGAGAACAGAGGTCACTACTGATGGTCTCTAGCAGGGAGGAGCCATTTCTCTAACACTACAGGAGAACAGAGGTCACTACTGATGGTCTCTAGCAGGGAGGAGCCATTTCTCTACAGGAGAACAGGGGTCACTACTGATGGTCTCTAGCAGGGAGGAGCCATTTCTCTACAGGAGAACAGGGGTCACTACTGATGGTCTCTAGCAGGGAGGAGCCATTTCTCTACAGGAGAACAGGGGTCACTACTGATGGTCTCTAGCAGGGAGGAGCCATTTCTCTAACACTACAGGAGAACAGAGGTCACTACTGATGGTCTCTAGCAGGGAGGAGCCATTTCTCTAACACTACAGGAGAACAGGGGTCACTAATGATGGTCTCTAGCAGGGAGGAGCCATTTCTCTACAGGAGAACAGGGGTCACTACTGATGGTCTCTAGCAGGGAGGAGCCATTTCTCTAACACTACAGGAGAACAGAGGTCACTACTGATGGTCTCTAGCAGGGAGGAGCCATTTCTCTAACACTACAGGAGAACAGGGGTCACTAATGATGGTCTCTAGCAGGGAGGAGCCATTTCTCTACAGGAGAACAGAGGTCACTACTGATGGTCTCTAGCAGGGAGGAGCCATTTCTCTACAGGAGAACACGGGTCACTACTGATGGTCTCTAGCAGGGAGGAGCCATTTCTCTACAGGAGAACAGGGGTCACTACTGATGGTCTCTAGCAGGGAGGAGCCATTTCTCTAACACTACAGGAGAACAGGGGTCACTACTGATGGTCTCTAGCAGGGAGGAGCCATTTCTCTACAGGAGAACAGGGGTCACTACTGATGGTCTCTAGCAGGGAGGAGCCATTTCTCTACAGGAGAACAGAGGTCACTACTGATGGTCTCTAGCAGGGAGGAGCCATTTCTCTAACACTACAGGAGAACAGGGGTCACTACTGATGGTCTCTAGCAGGGAGGAGCCATTTCTCTAACACTACAGGAGAACAGAGGTCACTACTGATGGTCTCTAGCAGGGAGGAGCCATTTCTCTAACACTACAGGAGAACAGAGGTCACTACTGATGGTCTCTAGCAGGGAGGAGCCATTTCTCTACAGGAGAACACGGGTCACTACTGATGGTCTCTAGCAGGGGGGAGCCATTTCTCTACAGGAGAACAGAGGTCACTACTGATGGTCTCTAGCAGGGAGGAGCCATTTCTCTACAGGAGAACAGGGGTCACTACTGATGGTCTCTAGCAGGGAGGAGCCATTTCTCTACAGGAGAACAGGGGTCACTACTGATGGTCTCTAGCAGGGAGGAGCCATTTCTCTACAGGAGAACAGGGGTCACTACTGATGGTCTCTAGCAGGGAGGAGCCATTTCTCTACAGGAGAACAGGGGTCACTACTGATGGTCTCTAGCAGGGAGGAGCCATTTCTCTACAGGAGAACAGAGGTCACTACTGATGGTCTCTAGCAGGGAGGAGCCATTTCTCTAACACTACAGGAGAACAGGGGTCACTACTGATGGTCTCTAGCAGGGAGGAGCTATTTCTCTACAGGAGAACAGAGGTCACTACTGATGGTCTCTAGCAGGGAGGAGCCATTTCTCTACAGGAGAACAGGGGTCACTACTGATGGTCTCTAGCAGGGAGGAGCCATTTCTCTACAGGAGAACAGGGGTCACTACTGATGGTCTCTAGCAGGGAGGAGCCATTTCTCTAACACTACAGGAGAACAGGGGTCACTACTGATGGTCTCTAGCAGGGAGGAGCCATTTCTCTACAGGAGAACAGAGGTCACTACTGATGGTCTCTAGCAGGGAGGAGCCATTTCTCTACAGGAGAACAGGGGTCACTACTGATGGTCTCTAGCAGGGAGGAGCCATTTCTCTACAGGAGAACAGGGGTCACTACTGATGGTCTCTAGCAGGGAGGAGCCATTTCTCTACAGGAGAACAGAGGTCACTACTGATGGTCTCTAGCAGGGAGGAGCCATTTCTCTAACACTACAGGAGAACAGGGGTCACTACTGATGGTCTCTAGCAGGGAGGAGCCATTTCTCTACAGGAGAACAGGGGTCACTACTGATGGTCTCTAGCAGGAAGGAGCCATTTCTCTAACACTACAGGAGAACAGGGGTCACTACTGATGGTCTCTAGCAGGGAGGAGCCATTTCTCTAACACTACAGGAGAACAGGGGTCACTACTGATGGTCTCTAGCAGGGAGGAGCCATTTCTCTAACACTACAGGAGAACAGGGGTCACTACTGATGGTCTCTAGCAGGGAGGAGCCATTTCTCTAACACTACAGGAGAACAGGGGTCACTAATGATGGTCTCTAGCAGGGAGGAGCCATTTCTCTACAGGAGAACAGGGGTCACTACTGATGGTCTCTAGCAGGGAGGAGCCATTTCTCTAACACTACAGGAGAACAGAGGTCACTACTGATGGTCTCTAGCAGGGAGGAGCCATTTCTCTAACACTACAGGAGAACAGGGGTCACTAATGATGGTCTCTAGCAGGGAGGAGCCATTTCTCTACAGGAGAACAGAGGTCACTACTGATGGTCTCTAGCAGGGAGGAGCCATTTCTCTACAGGAGAACACGGGTCACTACTGATGGTCTCTAGCAGGGAGGAGCCATTTCTCTACAGGAGAACAGGGGTCACTACTGATGGTCTCTAGCAGGGAGGAGCCATTTCTCTAACACTACAGGAGAACAGGGGTCACTACTGATGGTCTCTAGCAGGGAGGAGCCATTTCTCTACAGGAGAACAGGGGTCACTACTGATGGTCTCTAGCAGGGAGGAGCCATTTCTCTACAGGAGAACAGAGGTCACTACTGATGGTCTCTAGCAGGGAGGAGCCATTTCTCTAACACTACAGGAGAACAGGGGTCACTACTGATGGTCTCTAGCAGGGAGGAGCCATTTCTCTAACACTACAGGAGAACAGAGGTCACTACTGATGGTCTCTAGCAGGGAGGAGCCATTTCTCTAACACTACAGGAGAACAGAGGTCACTACTGATGGTCTCTAGCAGGGAGGAGCCATTTCTCTACAGGAGAACACGGGTCACTACTGATGGTCTCTAGCAGGGGGGAGCCATTTCTCTACAGGAGAACAGAGGTCACTACTGATGGTCTCTAGCAGGGAGGAGCCATTTCTCTACAGGAGAACAGGGGTCACTACTGATGGTCTCTAGCAGGGAGGAGCCATTTCTCTACAGGAGAACAGGGGTCACTACTGATGGTCTCTAGCAGGGAGGAGCCATTTCTCTACAGGAGAACAGGGGTCACTACTGATGGTCTCTAGCAGGGAGGAGCCATTTCTCTACAGGAGAACAGGGGTCACTACTGATGGTCTCTAGCAGGGAGGAGCCATTTCTCTACAGGAGAACAGAGGTCACTACTGATGGTCTCTAGCAGGGAGGAGCCATTTCTCTAACACTACAGGAGAACAGGGGTCACTACTGATGGTCTCTAGCAGGGAGGAGCTATTTCTCTACAGGAGAACAGAGGTCACTACTGATGGTCTCTAGCAGGGAGGAGCCATTTCTCTACAGGAGAACAGGGGTCACTACTGATGGTCTCTAGCAGGGAGGAGCCATTTCTCTACAGGAGAACAGGGGTCACTACTGATGGTCTCTAGCAGGGAGGAGCCATTTCTCTAACACTACAGGAGAACAGGGGTCACTACTGATGGTCTCTAGCAGGGAGGAGCCATTTCTCTACAGGAGAACAGAGGTCACTACTGATGGTCTCTAGCAGGGAGGAGCCATTTCTCTACAGGAGAACAGGGGTCACTACTGATGGTCTCTAGCAGGGAGGAGCCATTTCTCTACAGGAGAACAGGGGTCACTACTGATGGTCTCTAGCAGGGAGGAGCCATTTCTCTACAGGAGAACAGAGGTCACTACTGATGGTCTCTAGCAGGGAGGAGCCATTTCTCTAACACTACAGGAGAACAGGGGTCACTACTGATGGTCTCTAGCAGGGAGGAGCCATTTCTCTACAGGAGAACAGGGGTCACTACTGATGGTCTCTAGCAGGAAGGAGCCATTTCTCTAACACTACAGGAGAACAGGGGTCACTACTGATGGTCTCTAGCAGGGAGGAGCCATTTCTCTAACACTACAGGAGAACAGGGGTCACTACTGATGGTCTCTAGCAGGGAGGAGCCATTTCTCTAACACTACAGGAGAACAGGGGTCACTACTGATGGTCTCTAGCAGGGAGGAGCCATTTCTCTAACACTACAGGAGAACAGGGGTCACTACTGATGGTCTCTAGCAGGGAGGAGCCATTTCTCTAACACTACAGGAGAACAGGGGTCACTACTGATGGTCTCTAGCAGGGAGGAGCCATTTCTCTAACACTACAGGAGAACAGGGGTCACTACTGATGGTCTCTAGCAGGGAGGAGCCATTTCTCTACAGGAGAACAGGGGTCACTACTGATGGTCTCTAGCAGGGAGGAGCCATTTCTCTACAGGAGAACAGGGGTCACTACTGATGGTCTCTAGCAGGGAGGAGCCATTTCTCTACAGGAGAACAGGGGTCACTACTGATGGTCTCTAGCAGGGAGGAGCCATTTCTCTACAGGAGAACAGAGGTCACTACTGATGGTCTCTAGCAGGGAGGAGCCATTTCTCTAACACTACAGGAGAACAGGGGTCACTACTGATGGTCTCTAGCAGGGAGGAGCCATTTCTCTACAGGAGAACAGAGGTCACTACTGATGGTCTCTAGCAGGGAGGAGCCATTTCTCTACAGGAGAACAGAGGTCACTACTGATGGTCTCTAGCAGGGAGGAGCCATTTCTCTAACACTACAGGAGAACAGAGGTCACTACTGATGGTCTCTAGCAGGGAGGAGCCATTTCTCTAACACTACAGGAGAACAGAGGTCACTACTGATGGTCTCTAGCAGGGAGGAGCCATTTCTCTAACACTACAGGAGAACAGAGGTCACTACTGATGGTCTCTAGCAGGGAGGAGCCATTTCTCTACAGGAGAACAGGGGTCACTACTGATGGTCTCTAGCAGGGAGGAGCCATTTCTCTAACACTACAGGAGAACAGAGGTCACTACTGATGGTCTCTAGCAGGGAGGAGCCATTTCTCTAACACTACAGGAGAACAGAGGTCACTACTGATGGTCTCTAGCAGGGAGGAGCCATTTCTCTACAGGAGAACACGGGTCACTACTGATGGTCTCTAGCAGGGGGGAGCCATTTCTCTACAGGAGAACAGAGGTCACTACTGATGGTCTCTAGCAGGGAGGAGCCATTTCTCTACAGGAGAACAGGGGTCACTACTGATGGTCTCTAGCAGGGAGGAGCCATTTCTCTACAGGAGAACAGGGGTCACTACTGATGGTCTCTAGCAGGGAGGAGCCATTTCTCTACAGGAGAACAGGGGTCACTACTGATGGTCTCTAGCAGGGAGGAGCCATTTCTCTACAGGAGAACAGGGGTCACTACTGATGGTCTCTAGCAGGGAGGAGCCATTTCTCTACAGGAGAACAGAGGTCACTACTGATGGTCTCTAGCAGGGAGGAGCCATTTCTCTAACACTACAGGAGAACAGGGGTCACTACTGATGGTCTCTAGCAGGGAGGAGCTATTTCTCTACAGGAGAACAGAGGTCACTACTGATGGTCTCTAGCAGGGAGGAGCCATTTCTCTACAGGAGAACAGGGGTCACTACTGATGGTCTCTAGCAGGGAGGAGCCATTTCTCTACAGGAGAACAGGGGTCACTACTGATGGTCTCTAGCAGGGAGGAGCCATTTCTCTAACACTACAGGAGAACAGGGGTCACTACTGATGGTCTCTAGCAGGGAGGAGCCATTTCTCTACAGGAGAACAGAGGTCACTACTGATGGTCTCTAGCAGGGAGGAGCCATTTCTCTACAGGAGAACAGGGGTCACTACTGATGGTCTCTAGCAGGGAGGAGCCATTTCTCTACAGGAGAACAGGGGTCACTACTGATGGTCTCTAGCAGGGAGGAGCCATTTCTCTACAGGAGAACAGAGGTCACTACTGATGGTCTCTAGCAGGGAGGAGCCATTTCTCTAACACTACAGGAGAACAGGGGTCACTACTGATGGTCTCTAGCAGGGAGGAGCCATTTCTCTACAGGAGAACAGGGGTCACTACTGATGGTCTCTAGCAGGGAGGAGCCATTTCTCTACAGGAGAACAGGGGTCACTACTGATGGTCTCTAGCAGGAAGGAGCCATTTCTCTAACACTACAGGAGAACAGGGGTCACTACTGATGGTCTCTAGCAGGGAGGAGCCATTTCTCTACAGGAGAACAGGGGTCACTACTGATGGTCTCTAGCAGGGAGGAGCCATTTCTCTACAGGAGAACAGGGGTCACTACTGATGGTCTCTAGCAGGGAGGAGCCATTTCTCTAACACTACAGGAGAACAGGGGTCACTACTGATGGTCTCTAGCAGGGAGGAGCCATTTCTCTACAGGAGAACAGGGGTCACTACTGATGGTCTCTAGCAGAGAGGAGCCATTTCTCTACAGGAGAACAGGGGTCACTACTGATGGTCTCTAGCAGGGAGGAGCCATTTCTCTACAGGAGAACAGGGGTCACTACTGATGGTCTCTAGCAGGGAGGAGCCATTTCTCTACAGGAGAACAGAGGTCACTACTGATGGTCTCTAGCAGGGAGGAGCCATTTCTCTACAGGAGAACAGAGGTCACTACTGATGGTCTCTAGCAGGGAGGAGCCATTTCTCTACAGGAGAACAGAGGTCACTACTGATGGTCTCTAGCAGGGAGGAGCCATTTCTCTACAGGAGAACAGGGGTCACTACTGATGGTCTCTAGCAGGGAGGAGCCATTTCTCTACAGGAGAACAGGGGTCACTACTGATGGTCTCTAGCAGGGAGGAGCCATTTCTCTACGGGAGAACAGGGGTCACTACTGATGGTCTCTAGCAGGGAGGAGCCATTTCTCTACAGGAGAACAGAGGTCACTACTGATGGTCTCTAGCAGGGAGGAGCCATTTCTCTACGGGAGAACAGGGGTCACTACTGATGGTCTCTAGCAGGGAGGAGCCATTTCTCTACAGGAGAACAGGGGTCACTACTGATGGTCTCTAGCAGGGAGGAGCCATTTCTCTACAGGAGAACAGGGGTCACTACTGATGGTCTCTAGCAGGAAGGAGCCATTTCTCTAACACTACAGGAGAACAGGGGTCACTACTGATGGTCTCTAGCAGGGAGGAGCCATTTCTCTACAGGAGAACAGGGGTCACTACTGATGGTCTCTAGCAGGGAGGAGCCATTTCTCTAACACTACAGGAGAACAGGGGTCACTACTGATGGTCTCTAGCAGGGAGGAGCCATTTCTCTACAGGAGAACAGGGGTCACTACTGATGGTCTCTAGCAGGAAGGAGCCATTTCTCTAACACTACAGGAGAACAGGGGTCACTACTGATGGTCTCTAGCAGGGAGGAGCCATTTCTCTAACACTACAGGAGAACAGGGGTCACTACTGATGGTCTCTAGCAGGGAGGAGCCATTTCTCTAACACTACAGGAGAACAGGGGTCACTACTGATGGTCTCTAGCAGGGAGGAGCCATTTCTCTAACACTACAGGAGAACAGGGGTCACTACTGATGGTCTCTAGCAGGGAGGAGCCATTTCTCTAACACTACAGGAGAACAGGGGTCACTACTGATGGTCTCTAGCAGGGAGGAGCCATTTCTCTAACACTACAGGAGAACAGGGGTCACTACTGATGGTCTCTAGCAGGGAGGAGCCATTTCTCTACAGGAGAACAGGGGTCACTACTGATGGTCTCTAGCAGGGAGGAGCCATTTCTCTACAGGAGAACAGGGGTCACTACTGATGGTCTCTAGCAGGGAGGAGCCATTTCTCTACAGGAGAACAGGGGTCACTACTGATGGTCTCTAGCAGGGAGGAGCCATTTCTCTACAGGAGAACAGAGGTCACTACTGATGGTCTCTAGCAGGGAGGAGCCATTTCTCTAACACTACAGGAGAACAGGGGTCACTACTGATGGTCTCTAGCAGGGAGGAGCCATTTCTCTACAGGAGAACAGAGGTCACTACTGATGGTCTCTAGCAGGGAGGAGCCATTTCTCTACAGGAGAACAGAGGTCACTACTGATGGTCTCTAGCAGGGAGGAGCCATTTCTCTAACACTACAGGAGAACAGAGGTCACTACTGATGGTCTCTAGCAGGGAGGAGCCATTTCTCTAACACTACAGGAGAACAGAGGTCACTACTGATGGTCTCTAGCAGGGAGGAGCCATTTCTCTAACACTACAGGAGAACAGAGGTCACTACTGATGGTCTCTAGCAGGGAGGAGCCATTTCTCTACAGGAGAACAGGGGTCACTACTGATGGTCTCTAGCAGGGAGGAGCCATTTCTCTAACACTACAGGAGAACAGAGGTCACTACTGATGGTCTCTAGCAGGGAGGAGCCATTTCTCTAACACTACAGGAGAACAGAGGTCACTACTGATGGTCTCTAGCAGGGAGGAGCCATTTCTCTACAGGAGAACAGGGGTCACTACTGATGGTCTCTAGCAGGGAGGAGCCATTTCTCTACAGGAGAACAGAGGTCACTACTGATGGTCTCTAGCAGGGAGGAGCCATTTCTCTACAGGAGAACAGGGGTCACTACTGATGGTCTCTAGCAGGGAGGAGCCATTTCTCTAACACTACAGGAGAACAGAGGTCACTACTGATGGTCTCTAGCAGGGAGGAGCCATTTCTCTAACACTATGTCTTGATTATCTCAATGACTTGGTCAAAGATTTTCCTGCTGGAGTGAAAGCTGCATTATATTCAGATGACCTTGTACTCTGGTGCTCTGAAGGACATGTCACTACAACAAACTACAGAATGCAGCACATGTCACGTCACAATAAACAGAGATAAAACGTTCAGAATGCTGTTTTTCCTCTCCCTCAAACAGCCAACATTGACTTAGAAATGAGCTTTATCAAGCTCACCTTTCTGGGATGACATTTAACAAAAGACTTGCTTGCTAAGCATAAAGGCTTGACCTAATCTGATAAGTAGTGGGTAGCAGTTTGGGAGCGAATAAACGAACCAGGAAATTAAGGTTTCCAATGGAGTAATAAGACTACTTGGATGCTAATACACATCTGCAGTCATTGGACAAGGTGCTGAACCAAACTCACTACAGGCTCATTGCAAGGGGCATGAACACTGCGCTGATATCTGAGATGCCAAAAGCTACTGGACTACAGACTCTGTCCATGGAAGAGACACAAAAACCAAGATCCAGATGAAAGAGACACAAAAACCAAGATCCAGATGGAAGAGACACAAAAACCAAGATCCAGATGGAAGAGACACAAAAACCATGATTCAGGTGGAAGAGATACAAAAACCATGATCCAGATGGAAGAGACACAAAAACCATGATCCAGATGGAAGAGACACAAATACCATGATCCAGATGGAAGAGAGACAAAAACCATGATCCAGATGGAAGAGAGACAAAACCATGATCCAGATGGAAGAGACACAAATACCATGATCCAGGTGGAAGAGAAACACTTATTGTGTGTTACTGACTGGATCTGATTGTGTGTGACTGACTGGATCTGATTGTTTGTGGCTGGATCTGAAGTGTGTGACTGACAGGATCAGATTGTTTGTGGCTGGATCTGATTGTGTGTGACTGACTGGATCTGATTGTTTGTGGCTGGATCTGATTGTGTGTGACTGACTGGATCTGACTGCGTGTGGCTGAGTGAATCTGATTGTGTGTGGCTGACTGGATCTGATTGTGTGTAGCTGACTGGATCTGATTGTGTGTTGCTGACTGGATCTGATTGTGTGTTGCTGACTGGATCTGATTGTGTGTCTGACTGGATCTGACTGTGTGTGGCTGACTGGATCTGATTGTGTGTGGCTGACTGGATCTGATTGTGTGTGGCTGATTGGATCTGATTGTGTGTGGCTGACTGTCTGGATCAACCGAGCTGGTGCTCAAATCTTGAAATCGTTCAACCTGGCTATTTTTTACCTGAGAAATTGATGGTGGTGCCGTTTCTGCCTTGTTCTTCCTGCCTATGAAAGTTTTGATGTACTGATCAGCCCTGCGCCTTGAGTACACGGACAATGAAAAGAACACATTTGAAATTACTTCTGTACTTGATATGCCATCTCTGCCAGCCTGACCTAGCAGGCTAGAGCATGGGAGAACAGCCTGAAGATATTGAGGTCAGTATTACTCAGATTGACCCCGGCTTATATTTACAACCAAACAGCTCAGACATCAATAATAACCTGGCACACACAGCTGATCCCCTACAGGCCAGCTGGCGTAAAGGAGAACAGACTTCTATGCATGTGTACCAGAGCCGATCGATTTGATGGAGCTCTGTCGCAGACACTAAATGGATCTGCTCTATTCTACTGCACTCTAAACAAATTCAAATAACAACAATACAACAGATTAATTATTCAGGTAACACTGCCAACTATAGACTCTCTAACAACTTCAATGCTTTCTCTCACACGCTTATCTAAAACACTCCTACCGCTAAACCTAACCTTATCGATACTGTTATTGCCCAATTCTTTTTCTTCTCCTAATCTGGCCTGCTGTGATCGAACTTTGTTGTGGATTGCTGTTGATGGTAAAGTTGATAGGTTCTAAACCCAGGTATGATGTCTGTGGTCTTGTTCCTCTTTGTCGGCGGTAGATCAAAGTGGTTTCAACGTGGTCAGGATAGACTGCATGAAATATGATCCATGGGATCACTGCATAACTGCCCCTAGCTGCGACCGACGACTTACATTCACGTGATCAAGGTGATGTCGACGTGATCAGTTGGACTGAGTCAATATGATGAATGGGATGACTGGAAGACTGCCTCTCTAAGCTACTGACTATTTGTAATTACGACACTGCATAATATGAGGGTAGTTACCTTGCTTGCTGCGTGTCTATCTCAACTGCCTCTCTCCATCGCCTAAATCAAATCTTCCTCAACTACATATCTTCGTCGCCTGCCCTCTACTGACCGTCTCTTTCTAATGTACCTCTGTCTCTGAGGTGATGTGTTCTCTCTCTGTCTCTGAAGTGATGTGTTCTCTCTCTGTGGTTCTCAACTCAAATCTGCCAACTGCATAGTTCCGTCGCCTGCCCTGCACTGAAAGTCTCTCTCCAACTACAAGTGTAGTCTAAAAAGTTATCTCTGAGGTCAAGTCTTTTCTCTCCGCCGCCTGTTCGCAACTGAGCATCTCTTTCTATTGTGTTTTGTGTAATGCATCTCACGTCTCTCTGCCGGGATTTATATTCGATCTGCCTCCCCAGATATGTGATTTCCAAACGGCCCGCGTTTTTGGTTGTCTGCTTGACATTAGCCCCCATCCTGTTCGCATGGTCTCCAAACGACGCAGGTTTGTCGGCGGCAAGAAGTCTACCACCACTATCTTTGGAGGTGTGGATACATGGCCTGAAACTTACGTCAGGTTACGTATGTTTACCAAAAACTCCCACCTGCACGGTTCGAGACAAAGAGTACGTAGTTCAATTTAGTTACTCAAATTCTGGTGGGACTGAGTTCAGCTGCACTGACTCAAATCCAACAAAGAAAGAAAAAAAATGGTTGTCTAGGCTCTTTCTATCTTCCTCCCAAATGTTAAAACATGTCTAAGCTCCTACCTATATATATTTTCTCAACAGCTAAGATCTATTACACATGTAATAGTATGTTTTTGGCAATCGCTGAATTATTTTGTAATGGCCGGAAGGTGTAAGCTAAACATTGAGAACACTTTCAGGGACTGCGTTAGCACATAATGTTCAAGAATCCCAGTCTTAGCTCATCTAGCTAAATAAGAGGGTTGTCTCAAGTTGTACAATAGTCACCAGACTCACAGTCCAATAGTCACCAGACTCACAGACCAATAGTCACCAGACTCACAGACCAATAGTCACCAGACTCACAGACCAATAGTCACCAGACTCACAGACCAATAGTCACCAGACTCACAGACCAATAGTCACCAGACTCACAGACCAATAGTCACCAGACTCACAGTCCAATAGTCACCAGACTCACAGTCCAATAGTCACCAGACGCACAGTCCAATAGTCACCAGACTCACAGACCAATAGTAACCAATAGTCACCAGACTCACAGTCCAATAGTCACCAGACTCACAGACCAATAGTCACCAGACTTACAGACCAATAGTCACCAGACTCACAGACCAATAGTCACCAGACTCACAGACCAATAGTCATAAGACTCACAGACCAATAGTCACCAGACTCACAGACCAATAGTCACCAGACTCACAGACCAATAGTCATAAGACTCACAGACCAATAGTCACCAGACTCACAGTACAATAGTCACCAGACTCACAGTCCAATAGTCAACAGACTCACAGACCAATAGTCACCAGACTCACAGTCCAATAGTCACCAGACTCACGGTCCAATAGTCACCAGACTCACAGACCAATAGTCACCAGACTCACAGTCCAATAGTCACCAGACTCACAGACCAATAGTCACCAGACTCACAGACCAATAGTCACCAGACTCACAGACCAATAGTCACCAGACTCACAGTCCAATAGTCACCAGACTCACAGACCAATAGTCACCAGACTCACAGTCCAATAGTCACCAGACTCACAGTCCAATAGTCACCAGACTCACAGACCAATAGTCACCAGACTCACAGTCCAATAGTCACCAGACTCACAGACCAATAGTCACAAGACTCACAGTCCAATAGTCACCAGACTCACAGTCCAATAGTCACCAGACTCACAGTCCAATAGTCACCAGACTCACAGTCAAATAGTCACCAGACTCACAGTCCAATAGTCACCAGACTCACAGTCACCATATGCAAACTCAGGAATGTTGACTGAAGAAGTTGTATTAGTTAGTTAAGGAATGTTAACTGTAGAAGTTGTATTAGTTAGTTAAGGAATGTTAACTGTAGAAGTTGTATTAGTTAGTTAAGGAATGTTAACTGTAGAAGTTGTATTAGTTAGTTAAGGAATGTTAACTGTAGAAGTTGTATTAGTTAGTTAAGGAATGTTAACTGTAGAAGTTGTATTAGTTAGTTAAGCAATGTTAACTGTAGAAGTTGTATTAGTTCGTTAAGGAATGTTAACTGTAGAAGTTGTATTAGTTAGTTAAGGAATGTTAACTGTAGAAGTTGTATTAGTTAGTTAAGGAATGTTAACTGTAGAAGTTGTATTAGTTAGTTAAGGAATGTTGACTGAAGAAGTTGTATTAGTTAGTTAAGGAATGTTAACTGTAGAAGTTGTATTAGTTAGTTAAGGAATGTTAACTGTAGAAGTTGTATTAGTTAGTTAAGGAATGTTAACTGTAGAAGTTGTATTAGTTAGTTAAGGAATGTTGACTGAAGAAGTTGTATTAGTTAGTTAAGGAATGTTAACTGTAGAAGTTGTATTAGTTAACCCTTTTCAGTCAAGACTAATTTTGTTGATTTGTGTTTATTCGTCCAGGCCAAAATACAAGAATTCTGTGCATTAAAGTTTAATTCAAAATAAAATTCATAAATATTGAATAAATTGAGCTAAATTGAGGATCTAATCATTGTAAGTTACACAATGAAACTATCTACGACATGAAGCATAAGACATGTAATGAAACTATCTATGATATGAAGCATATGCCACGTAATGAAACTATGACATGAAGCATATGCCACGTAATGAAACTATGACATGAAGCATAAGCCACGTAATTAAACTATGACATGAAGCATAAGCCACGTAATGAAACTATCTATGATATGAAGCATAAGCCACGTAATGAAACTATGACATGAAGCATATGCCACGTAATGAAACTATGACATGAAGCATATGCCACGTAATGAAACTATGACATGAAGCATAAGCCACGTAATGAAACTATGACATGAAGCATAAGCCACGTAATGAAACTATCTATGATATGAAGCATAAGCCACGTAATGAAACTATGACATGAAGCATATGCCACGTAATGAAACTATGACATGAAGCATAAGCCACGTAATTAAACTATGACATGAAGCATATGCCACGTAATGAAACTATGACATGAAGCATAAGCCACGTAATGAAACTATCTATGATATGAAGCATAAGCCACGTAATGAAACTATGACATGAAGCATATGCCACGTAATGAAACTATGACATGAAGCATAAGCCACGTAATGAAACTATCTATGATATGAAGCATAAGCCACGTAATGAAACTATGACATGAAGCATAAGCCACGTAATGAAACTATGACATGAAGCATATGCCACGTAATGAAACTATGACATGAAGCATAAGCCACGTAATGAAACTATGACATGAAGCATATGCCACGTAATGAAACTATGACATGAAGCATAAGCCACGTAATGAAACTATCTATGATATGAAGCATAAGCCATGTAATGAAACTATGACATGAAGCATAAGCCATGTAATGAAACTATGACATGAAGCATAAGACATGTAATGAAACTATGACATGAAGCATAAGACATGTAATGAAACTATCTATGACATGAAGCATAAACCACGTAATGAAACTATCTATGACATGAAGCATATGCCACATAATGAAACTATGACATGAAGCATATGCCACGTAATGAAACTATGACATGCAGCGTAGGCCACGTAATGAAACTATCTACAACATGAAGCATTCACAATCAAGATTGAGAACAATGTTTGTGAGCACCTACCATGTCGTCTAGTTTGCAAATACTTGGAACAATTCCTATAGACATACCTGTCGTATTATGTGCCACAGTGGGTTCCATCCCACTGCAACATCCAAGGCAACGAGGAGGCAGACAGACTGGCAAAAGAAGGTGCAAGACTACCACAAACAGATACTAGTGTGACATACGAAGAGTCAAAACGGCTTCTTAGAGCTAGATACATAACCAAATGGGAAACAGAACATACTGGCTACACAAAAAACGATGCCTATTACCAGTTGAACAGAAGAGAGCAGGTCGTGGTCTTCAGACTTCGCACTGGCCACAATAGACTGAGGTACCACCTATTCAACAAATTGAAGATAGGTGGCACTGACGAATGCCCGTGTGATACCGATAAAATGACCGCTGAGCATCTGCTGCAAAACTGCCCGACATTCGAGGATCAGAGAGAGCAGATGTGGCCATCACCAGTGGCAACACTAGACAAGCTCTATGACCGCTACTTTTTTCGAAAAAATAAAGGTTGATGTCTGACTGTGTACGATGGCGAAGAAGAAGTATTATGTGCCAGAGTCAAGATCTAAATCTGGCGTGTGGAGTTATCCAGATGTTGATTATTATACTGAACAAATATTAAAATATTTATCGGATATTGAAGTCCAACTTTACTGGTAAAAAATAATTTGAGTTTCAAATAATATAACTTCCGCAAATGTCTACAGATCGGAAATAATATTACAGTTATACGGCAATTATATATATAAAACGCAACTGTCGTGTGGAAAAAAAAAAATCCACAACCTAAATTCCACAAATGCATATTTCAAATTAGTTTCAGGGGTTCCATCAATAGCTTATGCTTACATCCCCTGTGTTAGAATGAGTGTGTCATGTTTAGATTAGTTAGTTTCAGGGGTTCCATCAATAGTTTATGCTTACATCCCCTGGGTTAGATAGAGTTTCTCATGTTTAGATTAGTTAGTCTCTTGTTGATATTGTTGTAACAATCACTTTTGTAATAAATGAACTGCTTGTTGTTGTAGAATCACGTCTTAGAGTTTCCTATGTTAGTCTTAACTTCAGAGTATTTTCATATTTAACACAGTCAGCAATTCTAGCACTATTACTAATGAGCCCAAAATATAAAACTGGAGAACAACTATTACTCATTAACAGAACTCTAGATTGGTGGAGAAGAGAGTCCGTTACTCATTAACAGAACTCTATTGTAGCTGCAGCCCTATGTTCCTAGAAGCCAAGTGATAACGTCTGCACCAACATGTGTACCTGTTTATAGAAACTGGGGTGCCATCTGACTTTGAAGCGCTCACTGGCAGTGGTGTCTTTCTGGTAGATGCCATTTTGGCTCGTAGTAATGCCCCGGGAGTAGACATGAAACTGGCACCAGCTACAGGGGTGATGCAGTTATGGTTGGAGCCAAATATTTCCACATCGTTTCTGTCAATATTAAAGCCAAATACCTGCCCACAGAAGAGAACATAAAACAACATATTTATATAAGAGAACTTGCACACACATGTATACAAGAACAACATATTTATACAAGAACAACATATTTATACAAGAACAACATATTTATACAAGAACAACATATTTATACAAGAACAACATATTTATACAAGAACAACATATTTATACAAGAACAACATATTTATACAAGAACAACATATTTATACAAGAACAACATATTTATACAAGAACAACATATTTATACAAGAACAACATATTTATACAAGAACAACATATTTATACAAGAACAACATATTTATACAAGAACAACATATTTATACAAGAACAACATATTTATACAAGAACAACATATTTATACAAGAACAACATATTTATACAAGAACAACATATTTATACAAGAACAACATATTTATACAAGAACAACATATTTATACAAGAACAACATATTTATACAAGAACAACATATTTATACAAGAACAACATATTTATACAAGAACAACATATTTATACTAGAGAACATGCACACACATGTATATAAGAACATAGATGAATGGATGTAATGGTTACATGCCTAAACTAAATGCCCACATACATATAAGAGGTGTGTTCCAATGAAACCCGCTGCGCCACGATGACGTCACATCTGACTTAATTACAACATACTAATGTAAAGCTTCCATGTGTTCATTATCCTTGCTGCAGACCTTTGAGAAAATGGTGGGTGTGCTACGGAATCCATCCAGGGTTGATCATCGAGCGGTGATTCAGTCCCAGTCGATATTCATCATAGAATGTAAGCAGTGTATGCTGGCAAAAGTGTGTCAAAGACAACAATAAAAGACTGGGCATAGGTGTTTCAGGAAGGACGTGAGTTAACGAAAGATCATTCGCGACTAGGTCAAGCTCATTTTGTTGCGACAAGAGAAGCCATTAGTGGGTGGACTCCCATTGGAGCTTACATTCGCTAGCAGAGGAATTAATTGTGTTGCTTGGAGCAGTTCAAATGGGGGCTGGGAAGAAACTGGAGTATTGGAAGGTGTGTTCACATGTAATGAAAGCATCCCAGATCACCAGGTCAGGTCAAGTCATCCCGCAACCGGTCAGGTCGTTGGGGAACACATGAAGACATTCTCACAACCCCACACCAACCTTCTCTGTCAGCGGCCGCTGCCTGTGCCTCTTCTGGTCGGAGATTGGTCCATTCTTTTATTGTTGTGATGGATCTCACGGAACCATCTCATGTACTTGCTTAGCTGACACACCAGCTTTTATCTTGACACAATGTATGCTGTCCAACCTGCACAATGGATCACCAATGATTGGACCTTGTCTAGAGTTCATGTATGCTGTCCAACCTGCACAATAGATCACCAATGATTGGACCTTGTCTAGAGTTCATGTATGCTGTCCAACCTGCACAATAGATCACCAATGATTGGACCTTGTCTAGAGTTCATGTATGCTGTCCAACCAACACAATGGATCACCAATGATTGGACCTTGTCTAGAGTTCATGTATGCTGTCCAACCTGCACAATGGATCACCAATGATTGGACCTTGTCTAGAGTTCATGTATGCTGTCCAACCTGCACAATGGATCACCAATGATTGGACCTTGTCTAGAGTTCATGTATGCTGTCCAACCTGCACAATGGATCACCAATGATTGGACCTTGTCTAGAGTTCATGTATGCTGTCCAACCTGCACAATGGATCACCAATGATTGGACCTTGTCTAGAGTTCATGTATGCTGTCCAACCTGCACAATGGATCACCAATGATTGGACCTTGTCTAGAGTTCATGTATGCTGTCCAACCTGCACAATGGATCACCAATGATTGGACCTTGTCTAGAGTTCATGTATGCTGTCCAACCTGCACAATGGATCACCAATGATTGGACCTTGTCTAGAGTTCATGTATGCTGTACAACCAGCACAATGGATCACCAATGATTGGACCGTGTCTAGAGTTCATGTATGCTGTACAACCAGCACAATGGAGTAGCAATGATTGGACCTTGTCTAGAGTTCATGTATGCTGTCCAACCAGCACAATGGAGTAGCAATGATTGGACCTTGTCTAGAGTTCATGTATGCTGTACAACCAGCACAATGGAGTAGCAATGATTGGACCTTGTCTAGAGTTCATGTATGCTGTCCAACCAACACAATGGATCACCAATGATTGGACCTTGTCTAGAGTTCATGTATGCTGTCCAACCAGCACAATGGATCACCAATGATTGGACCTTGTCTAGAGTTCATGTATGCTGTCCAACCAACACAATAGATCACCAATGATTGGACCTTGTCTAGAGTTCATGTATGCTGTCCAACCAACACAATAGATCACCAATGATTGGACCTTGTCTAGAGTTCATGTATGCTGTCCAACCAACAAAATGGATCACCAATGATTGGACCTTGTCTAGAGTTCATGTATGCTGTCCAACCAATACAATAGATCACCAATGATTGGACCTTGTCTAGAGTTCATGTATGCTGTCCAACCAACACAATGGATCACCAATGATTGGACTTTGTCTAGAGTTCATGTATGCTGTCCAACCAGCACAATAGATCACCAATGATTGGACCTTGTCTAGAGTTCATGTATGCTGTCCAACCAATACAATAGATCACCAATGATTGGACCTTGTCTAGAGTTCATGTATGCTGTCCAACCAACACAATGGATCACCAATGATTGGACTTTGTCTAGAGTTCATGTAGTCTATATGACCTTTTCAAAGTGCCTACTATATTATATTTGAACCAGAAATGCACCACAATTGTGACCAGTTTGTGGATATGTCAAGCTCCCAATATTAACAGTCAGTCAGTCAAGCACCAACCAATTATCTAGTCTGTAGCAGACAGGAGGAATCAGGTCAAACAATTTAATGTTCCTCAAGTGATTTTTTAAATACATGTTCCACACTTGTACTAATTGTGTGGCATTGCATTTCTTGTAAACCCCCCCCCCCCCCCCCCCCAAACACCTTGCAACTCTGACCTCTCAGTTTCTTGTAATCCCCACCTACACTTGCAACTCTGACCTATCAGTTTCTTGTTGTAATCCACACCTACACTTGCAACTCTGACCTCTCAGTTTCTTGTAATCCCCACCTACACTTGCAACTCTGACCTATCAGTTTCTTGTTGTAATCCACACCTACACTTGCAACTCTGACCTCTCAGTTTCTTGTAATCCCCACCCACACTTGCAACTCTGACCTATCAGTTTCTTGTAATCCTCCCCCCCCCCCCCCCCCACTTGCAACTCTGACCTATCAGTTTCTTGTAATCCCCCCCCCCCCCCCCCCCACTTGCAACTCTGACCTCTCAGTTTCTTGTAATCCCCACCCACACTTGCAACTCACAGAGGGAAGATGTATGTGAGCAACCTTAAACAAGTCTAAACTAGGAGTGAGCAACCTACAACCAGTCAAACAACTATACATACAAGCTCCTTACAAAATGATTTTTTTTTAAACACAAAGCCAGTCAAAATTAAGAAAAACACAAATTCCAAAAAAACTGGCCAACAAAATGGAGATGATTTTCCCATGCAAGCTGAACAAGTTCTCTCTGAACAAGCTCTCTCTGTTCAAGCTCTCTGATCATCAAGCTCTCTCTGAACATCACGCTCTCTCTGAACATCATGCTCTCTCTGAACATCAAGCTCTCTCTGATCAAGCTCTCTCTGAACATCAAGCTCTCTCTGAACATCAAGCTTTCTCTGAACATCAAGCTCTATCTGAACATCAAGCTCTCTCTGAACATCAAGCTCTCTCTGAACATCAAGCTCTCTCTGCTTAAACTCTCTGAACATCAAGCTCTCTCTGCTTAAACGCTCTCTGAACATCAAGCTCTGATCATCATGCTCTCTCTAAACATCAAGCTCTCTCTGCTTACTCTCTCTGAATATCAAGCTCTCTCTGCTTAAACTCTCTCTGAACATCAAGATCTCTCTGCTTAAACTCTCTGAACATCAAGCTCTCTCTGAACATCAAGCTCTCTCTGAACATCAAGCTCTCTCTGAACATCAAGCTCTCTCTGCTTACTCTCTCTGAATATCAAGCTCTCTCTGCTTAAACTCTCTGAAAATCAAGCTCTCTCTAAACATCATGCTCTCTCTGAACATCAAGCTCTCTGATCAAGCTCTCTCTAAACATTAAGCTCTCTCTGCTTAAACTCTCTTTGAGCATTAAGCTCTCTGATCAAACTCTCTCTGATCAAGCTGTCTGAACATCAAGCTCTCTCTGAACATCAAGCTCTATCTGAACATCAAGCTCTCTCTGAACATCAAGCTCTCTCTGAACATCATGCTCTCTCTGAACATCAAGCTCTCTCTGCTTAAACTCTCTCTGAACATCAAGCTCTCTCTGAACATCATGCTCTCTCTGAACATCAGGCTCTCTCTGCTTAAACTCTCTGAACATCAAGCTCTCTCTGAACATCATGCTCTCTCTGAACATCAAGCTCTCTCTGCTTAAACTCTCTCTGAACATCAAGCTCTCTCTGAACATCAAGCTCTCTCTGAACATCATGCTCTCTCTGAACATCAAGCTCTCTCTGAACATCATGCTCTCTCTGAACATCAAGCTCTCTCTGCTTAAACTCTCTCTGAACATCAAGTTCTCTCAGAACATCAAGCTGTCTCTGAACACCAAGCTCTCTTTGAACATCAAACTGTCTCTGAACATCAAGCTCTCTCTGATCAAGCTATCTCTGAACATCAAGCTCTCTGAACACGTTTTCGGAACAAATTCAGGCATGCAAAGACTGTGTCAGTCTGTGTCTTTGATAATAAGAAGACGAGGCGCCAAGTTTTTTTCTACGGTCAGCAAGTTATTGAGATCAAAAGGATATGTAGCATTCTTTAAGAAAGGCGTTAAAAGTTGGATGTTACAAGTTATTAACACAATGGCAATGTCAAGTAAAAATCTGAAAGTGGATACAGAATTTCATACTTTCCAGAGTGATGGATATCAGATGTAAAGAGAAGCTTAGAAGAGCATGCGTTAAACTCTGTAGCATTCCGTCACCTTAGATGGGTCAGCACAATGTTATCTTTATTTGGGTATTGACAAATTCTTCAATATCACGGAGGACATATTATCTAACCAGAAACAGACAGGGACACTAACAATAAATGACTTCCTACGCATACCAGAACACAATCCAACATACCTGGGAATCAGCCTGGGTGGTGACATGGGCCAAGCACATAGACAAGGTAGGAAAAAAGAGCCAGGTGCCAAACAGGCATAATGAAAAAGCTATCAGGCACAATTTGTAGCACAAACAAGACAATCCTGAAAGGACTATACACAGGAAGAGTCAGACCAGTACTGGAGTACAGTGTCATGGCTTGGAGCCCTGCAACAAGAACACACTTTGTTCAAATAAGTAGAATCCAGAACCAAGTCACACACATTATCCTCTGGGTCACATAGTGCCCACCTATAGAGACACTAGAAACAAGGGCAGGATAGACGGGACATAAACGTAATGCATCAGGCAGAGAAATAGAAGAGACTCGTGAACCATCATACGCACCAATGGATGAACAGCCAAGGAAAATGGCAGACTTTTGGCATCAAACTGTAAGGAACTGACACTCAACGACTACAAAACCTAGGCCCAAACAGTCAGTGTGTCTCCCCTGGGTCTGGACACTGCCAGAGCTAATAGGAACAATAGAAGGGGTCAGTAAACCAAACGGAGTGCAGACAGACCTGGAGAGAAGACGTTTCACTGAGTGCACATAGATGCTACATATCCAGCAGACAGGTGGACACATGCCTGCCTATTGCTCAGCTGCATGTGCCACCCGGGACGGAGGAGCAGGGGTGACAATCACACAAATGAATGGAAGAAGGTAATCAAGTCTATAGCCACAGGCTCTCAAGCATCAGCAGAGCTGAAATTGAAGCTCTTGAAATCACAGCAGAATTGGCTGTACAACACAAAAAGCATATACATGAGAAAACCTTGATACTGGCGGATGCAGAGTTAGCCAAAACGGTATTCAACATTCCTATGTGATAGTCAGACTTGGATATTCCAAACAAGAGCACAGGCTTAGCACCTTCCATCTATAGTGCCTGCAATCCATTCTAGGAATTGTATGGAGGGACCTAGTGACAAATACAGAGGTGCACTCTGGCACCAGCCTCCCAAGTATGTCCACTCTCCTCGACAGCCAAGATTAGCTTGGTCATGTTTGTCGCATGGGAGACGGTTGCATTCCCAAAGATATTATCTACGGAAAGTTGATGTATGGCACCAGAACAGTCGGCCGACCCCAGCTGAGGTTCAAAGATGTGTGTAGGCATGATATGAAGGCCCTAGACACGAGTCTAACATCCTGGGAAGCTGCAGGCCGATCCAATTGGAGATGTCTCCTCAATGTCTACCTCATGTTTAGTTGGGGTAAAGAAGCCCTGCCAACTCAGAGAAGTGATAGGACAAAGCCGCAAGAAGAAAAACTAAGTAGGCAGTTACCACTCCAAGGTCATAGCATCCTGAGTCAGTCATGGCTGAAAGGGGCTTCTGATCTAAACTAAGCTCCACAGAGGTGATCATGATCACCAGTTTGGTATAAACTAAGCTCCCCAGAGGTGATCATGGTCACCAGTTTGGTATAAACTAAGCTCCCCAGAGGTGATCATGGTCACCAGTTTGGTATAAACTAAGCTCCCCAGAGGTGATCATGGTCACCAGTTTGGTATAAACTAAGCTCCCCAGAGGTGATCATGGTCACCAGTTTGGTATAAACTAAGCTCCCCAGAGGTGATCATGATCAAATGTTATGTTATACATAAGAGGTACATGGACACATTCATGATCTTCTGAAACACATAATCTCATACCCTCTCAAACATAATCTCATACCCTCTCAAACACAATCTCATACCCTCTCAAACACAATCTCATACCCTCTCAAACATAATCTCATACCCTCTCAAACACAATCTCATACCCTCTCAAACACAAATCTCATACCCTCTCAAACACAATCTCATACCCTCTCAAACACAATTTCATACCCTCTCAAACACAATCTCATACCCTCTCAAACATAATCTCATACCCTCTCAAACACAATCTCATACCCTCTCAAACACAATCTCATACCCTCTCAAACACAATCTCATACCCTCTCAAACACAATCTCATACCCTCTCAAACACAATCTCATATCCTCAAAGGTGTATCTTAATGTTCAACAATCACTGGTTATTTTAACTATCGACAACATAGAGCAGAGTCCTGAACAATAAGATTCTTAATTGAAATGTCAACAAACAAACAGCTTAAGCCCAGCCACCTAACATATAAAAGAGGTGTTCAAGTCCAACCAGGACTTTTTTTGTTAGGGAAAAAATAACTTGTTCAAGTAGTCAAAATGCCATTTATTTCTCTATATAATCTCCTACAATGTTTATGCACTTATCCCAGCGTTTAAGTAATGCTTGAAAAGCTTCAGCGAAGAAAGATTTGTCGGTTTGTCTGAACCAATCCAGGACAGCCTGTTTCACTTTGTCATCAGAGCTGAAATGCTGACCTCGCAGGAATACTTTTAGGGGTTCAAACAGTTAGAAATCGCTTGGAGCGAGGTCTTGGCTGTAAGGTTGATGTGGCAATACCTAACAGCCAAGTTGCTGCAAATAGCACATAGTGCGGTGAGCCATATGAGGTCAAGCATTATCTTGCAGGAGCAGGACGCCCTTTGTGATCAAACCCAACATGCACTAACCTTCCAAAAATGCAAATGTTCATGAATTATAGTGTTTACCGTACCCAGAGGAAGACTTGCCTCTTGTGCTATTTCGCGACAGGTTATGCATCGATTTTCCAAGATAAGGCATTCCACAATCTGGATGTTCACAGGAGTGACTGTGGTGGGTTGAGAGCCTCCACAAACGGGATAATCACTTACGGATGTACTGCCTTCTCTAAAGTGTTTACACCATTCAAATGTCTCACTGCGGCTGAGTGTCTCATCACCATATTGTGATAGTAGTCTTCTGTAAATTTCTGCAGGTTTCACGCCTTCTTTTTCACAAGAATCTTCATCACAACACGCTTTTCCATGCAAGTACTAACAGTGTTGTCCACAATTTGTCACATGACTGGCCCATGGCAAGTGGACCACCTAGCAGTAATAGAACACAAGTGCCCCTAACTAATGATAGTATTTCTAGCACGCTGTAACCCATTCAGGTAGAACTAGAACAAAAAGTCCTGGTTTGATTTGAAGCTCCCCAAGTTGAGCGAGGCCTGCCCCTGACATGGACATGGCAAGCAGTAAGTAGCTCCCTAAACCAAGTTGAGTGAAGTCTGCCCCTGACATGGCAAGCAACAAGTAGCTCCCTAAACCAAGTTGAGTGAGGCCTGCCCCTGACATGGCAAGCAGTAAGTAGCTCCCTAAACCAAGTTGAGCGAAGTCTGCCCCTGACATGGCAAGCAGTAAGTAGCTCCCTAAACCAAGTTGAGTCAGGCCTGCCCCTAACATGGACATGGCAAGCAGTAAGTAGCTCCCTAAACCAAGTTGAGTGAGGCCTGCCCCTGACATGGACATGGCAAGCAATAAGTAGCTCCCTAAACCAAGTTGAGTGAGGCCTGCCCCTGACATGGCAAGCAGTAAGTAGCTCCCTAAACCAAGTTGAGTGAGGCCTGCCCCTGACATGGCAAGCAGTAAGTAGCTCCCTAAACCAAGTTGAGTAAGTCCTGCCCCTGACATGGACATGGCAAGCAGTAAGTAGCTCCCTAAACCAAGTTGAGCGAGGCCTGCCCCTGACATGGCAAGCAGTAAGTAGCTCCCTAAACCAACTATCTTTAACCCATCAATGAGAACGTGGAAGGGATCAGGGAACAATGACTCACTGATGAAGCGGCTGCCATGTTTCTGGTCATAAATGGAGAGCTATCAAAGATGTCATCTTCATAGCCCTGGTTCTGTTCGTCCAGGTAATCTCTCAAGTCCTGCTTTCTTTTCAGGGTTCCTTTCCTGCCACGAATGGGATCACCTTTCTGACGACCTGAAATAAGAAGTTTACTTTCTGACACAATGGCTGCAGGCAATGTACTTCAAACTAACTGAAAGTTGGGATAGTGTTAGCGTGGGAGAGTGCGTGGGGTTGTAGTAAGCGTGTGGGAGTGTATGAGACCGTGTGGGGTTATAGCAAGCGTGTGGGAGTTTATGAGAGCGTGTGGAAGTGTGTGGGGTTGTAGCAAGTGTGTGGGAGTGTGTCGGGTTGTAACAAGTGTGTGTGTGTGTAGGTTGTGGTTGTATGGGTAGTGGTTGTGGGTAGTGATAGTGGATGTGTGAGTAGTGATAGTGGCTGTGTAAGTAGTGGGTGTCTGGGTAGGGTAGTGGTTGTATGGGTAGGGTAGTGGTTGTATGGGTAATGGCTGTGTGGGTAGTGGTAGTGGGTGTCTGGGTAGTGGTAGTGGATGTGTGGGTAGTGATAGTGGATGTGCAGGCAGTGACAGTGGGTAGTGATAGTGGATGTGCAGGCAGTGACAGTGGATAGTGGATGTGTGGGTAGTGATAGTGGATGTGCAGGCAGTGACAGTGGATAGTGGATGTGTGGGTAGTGATAGTGGATGTGCAGGCAGTGACAGTGGATAGTGGATGTGTGGGTAGTGATAGTGGTTGTGCAGGCAGTGACAGTGGATGTGTGGGTAGTGATAGTGGATGTGTGGGTAGTGATAGTGGATGTGCAGGCAGTGACAGTGGATAGTGGATGTGTGGGTAGTGATAGTGGATGTGCAGGCAGTGACAGTGGATGTGTGGGTAGTGATAGTGGATGTGCAGGCAGTGACAGTGGATAGTGGATGTGTAATGTAAACCTTGTTACTCAATGACTATCAATGTGAAAGTCCTTGTGACTGACAGATGGCACTACAGAGAATGCACTAAAACAGTGGATTGACAAGAGTGCAGTACTACACTGCATAAGTTTTGATACCAGTCTTTGTGGATATATCACTGGTTGCGCACATGAAAAACATGAAGATGATCTGATCTTTCTCCAGGAACTTCCATGTCATGGAGCCATACAAGAGGGTTGGGGTGACACAGAAGCCATCCAGGAGGGTTGGAGTGACACAGAAGCCATACAGGAGGGTTGGGGTGAGACAGATGCCATACAGGAGGGTTGGGGTGACACAGAAGCCAACAGGAGGGTTGGAGTGACAGAATCTATACAGGAGGGTTGGAGTGACAGAATCTATACAGGAGGGTTGGAGTGACACAGAATCTCTACAAGAGGTTTGGAGTGACAGAATCTATACAGGAGGGTTGGAGTGACAGAATCTATACAGGAGGGTTGGAGTGACACAGAATCTCTACAAGAGGGTTGGAGTGACACAGAATCTCTACAAGAGGGTTGAAGTGACACAGAATCTCTACAGGCAAAGCTTGATTTCCAGGGAAATCCTGTTCTTGGACTAGACTTTGTGCACAAGTTCATGAATGGTGCCGCAAGGCTGAACCTGATTGTGATTTCTGGATCATTGGGTGCATGAGAAGTCAGTCTGCTGCGCAGGAAGACAAAGTCCTCACTGAGATTGACGTGACTATGTGCGCCTGTCAAGGCCAGCGGCGAGTATGAACTTGGCATGAGATCGTCAACTTCATAATCAAGGTCAGTAAAACACAGGTGTTTGAGAAACTCCTGGGTTGCGCGTTTGCATAGAATACAATCCATAGCAAGGAAGAAGAGGGATTGTGTGAGGTCACATCCCTTGAGGACACCAGACAATGTTGATAATCCGTGAGGAAGATCCTGGCCGAGGCAAGCTCTTGTGCTGGTGTTGATGGAGACTCCCACACATCTCATGGTCTCTGTGACTCCCACAAATCTGATGGTGACTCCTACATCTGATGGAGACTCCCACACATCTCATGGTCTCTGTGACTCCCACAAATCTGATGGTGACTCCTACATCTGATTGAGACTCCCACACATATGATCTCGGTGACTCCCACAAATCTGATGGTGACTCCTACATCTGATTGAGACTCCCACACATATGATCTCGGTGACTCCCACAAATCTGATGGTGACTCCCACACATCTCATGGTCTCTGTGACTCCCACAAATCTGATGGTGACTCCTACATCTGATGGAGACTCGCACACATCTCATGGTCTCTGTGACTCCCACAAATCTGATGGTGACTCCTACATCTGATGGAGACTCCCACACATATGATCTCGGTGACTCCCACAAATCTGATGGTGACTCCTACACATCTCAAGGCCTCGGAGACTCCCACACATCTGATGGAGACTCCCACACATCTCATGGTCTCTGTGACTCCCACAAATCTGATGGTGACTCCTACATCTGATGGAGACTCCCACACATCCCATGGTCTCTGTGACTCCCACAAATCTGATGGTGACTCCTACATCTGATGGAGACTCCCACACATCTCATGGTCTCTGTGACTCCCACAAATCTGATGGTGACTCCTACATCTGATTGAGACTCCCACACATATGATCTCGGTGACTCCCACAAATCTGATGGTGACTCCTACATCTGATGGAGACTCCCACACATCTCATGGTCTCGGTTACTCCCACAAATCTGATGGTGACTCCTACACATCTCAAGGCCTCAGTGACTCCCACACATCTGATGGTGACTCCCACACATCTGATGGTGACTCCCACACATCTCATGGTCTCGGTGACTCCTACACATACCAAGGTCTCGGATACTCCCACACATCTCAAGGTCCACCATGGAACACATCTCAAGGTCCACCATGGAGCACATCTCAAGGTCCTCCTTGGAGCACATCTACCCACAGAATAGAACGTAAGCAACTTGCAGAGAGTGATTGAATTAATGGTGTAATTTTGCGAGGAGGCAAAGTGCAAGTGTGGAGCGACAGCTGGTAAACACCTGACTGATGTGGGCATTGATTTCTCTTCAGTAGAGGTTACAACCTGGAGAAAAACCTTGCCAGGGACAGACAGCAATGTTATCAAGCTGTAGTGTTTTGTTTAGGGCACCTTCCCTGATTACTCTGTCTCGCCATGCAGGAGGAATCTATCCAGCAGTCCAGAATATTGTAAATAGTTAGTCAATGGTTATTTACATTAGATCAATGTGCAGGGGAAGCCATCCTGGCCTGCAGCCTTGTCATCTTCCAATTTCTGAAAGGCAACCCTGGCTCAGGATATGGTTTATGTCAGGTACAACTGAGATGGAGACATTAGGTTTAGTCTGCTGAGGGTGCAGTTGGGAAATGATTTAAGACATTGTTATATAGTCCTCGATTCACCCGTCTGCTGTTTCCTCTTTTGAGTTGTAAGGGGTACTGACAGATTGAGTTGTGCTACTGGGTCCACAACAACACTTCATACTGAATATCTATTTTTATGATCAATACTTTTATAGATAGTTGAATTATATGTGTCTTTTATTTTAGTTCAATTTAGTTCATATCCATTCGTTTCATTTGGGATGAAAACAATTTAACAGAGAGAGTTGTGGGCCTTGTCTGAGACTGTAAGACATAGAGGTGAACAATTAGGCAGCAGTGTAAAGGGGTGAAGTTCACATCATCTAACATACAATGATATGAATGTAACTGACTGAAACTATGACATCACTGGAGGACAAGAAGATATCCACCAGTTTAGTGAACCATGGATAGACTTAACAGGCCTAACTTACATAGAAGACATGGAGACCGCCACAAAACCTGCACAATAAGACCAGCCAAAAAAGAACTTGATGTTCAAGGAAACTCCCAACTTTAGATGTCATGACATTAAAACAGTTGTGGCAGATCTCAGTACAACATGAGGCTGCTACACTACAGGCTCCAGTAACACACAACTCTTAGATGTGGCAGATCTCAGTACAACATGGGGCTGCTACACTACAGGCTCCAGTAACACACAACTCTTAGATGTGGCAGATCTCAGTACAACATGGGGCTGCTACACTACAGGCTCCAGTAACACACAACTCTTAGATGTGGCAGATCTCAGTACAACATGGGGCTGCTACACTACAGGCTCCAGTAACACACAACTCTTAGATGTGGCAGATCTCAGTACAACATGGGGCTGCTACACTACAGGCTCCAGTAACACACAACTCTTAGATGTGGCAGATCTCAGTACAACATGGGGCTGCTACACTACAGGCTCCAGTAACACACAACTCTTAGATGTGGCAGATCTCAGTACAACATGGGGCTGCTACACTACAGGCTCCAGTAACACACAACTCTTAGATGTGGCAGATCTCAGTACAACATGGGGCTGCTACACTACAGGCTCCAGTAACACACAACTCTTAGATGTGGCAGATCTCAGTACAACATGGGGCTGCTACACTACAGGCTCCAGTAACACACAACTCTTAGATGTGGCAGATCTCAGTACAACATGGGGCTGCTACACTACAGGCTCCAGTAACACACAACTCTTAGATGTGGCAGATCTCAGTACAACATGGGGCTGCTACACTACAGGCTCCAGTAACACACAACTCTTAGATGTGGCAGATCTCAGTACAACATGGGGCTGCTACACTACAGGCTCCAGTAACACACAACTCTTAGATGTGGCAGATCTCAGTACAACATGGGGCTGCTACACTACAGGCTCCAGTAACACACAACTCTTAGATGTGGCAGATCTCAGTACAACATGGGGCTGCTATACTACAGGCTCCAGTAACACACAACTCTTAGATGTGGCAGATCTCAGTACAACATGGGGCTGCTACACTACGGGCTCCAGTAACACACAACTCTTAGATGTGGCATATCTCAGTACAACATGGGGCTGCTACACTACAGGCTCCAGTTACACACAACTCTTAGATGTGGCAGATCTCAGTACAACATGGGGCTGCTGCACTACAGGCTCCAGTAACACACAACTCTTAGATGTGGCAGATCTCAGTACAACATGGGGCTGCTACACTACGGGCTCCAGTAACACACAACTCTTAGATGTGGCATATCTCAGTACAACATGGGGCTGCTACACTACAGGCTCCAGTAACACACAACTCTTAGATGATCTAATGCTAGGAGCATCCTTGTGAGGATACAATCCAGATAGCATCCTTGTGAGTGACAGGTGAGGATACAATCCAGATAGCATCCTTGTGAGGATACAATCCAGATAGCATCCTTGAGAGTGACAGGTGAGGATACAATCCAGATAGCTTCCTTGTGAGTGACAGGTGAGGATACAATCCAGATAGCATCCTTGTGAGGATACAATCCAGATAGCTTTTTTGTGAGTGACATGATAACAAACAAGACAATGAACACTATCACAAAAACTGCCTGAGCCAGGTCAAGAGAGGGTCAGCACACCTGTGTCAACACTAAAGCAGCAGAAACATGTGCCCCAAGTAAGAGGTTAGTGTTTACTCTAAGTTGAAACTTGTCTGGATTAGGTGTCGGTGTTAGAGCTAACCATTCTTAGTATTGGACACGTTATCAGAGATAGGGGTGGGGGAAGATTGGAGACAAGGATTGGCACGTCACACTTACTGGCATAACATGGGGAGCACAGCCATCTTTCTATACTGGCACTTGCTCTGTGGCATCAGCATGAGAGAAGTTCATGCACACCAAGCATGTTGGTACTACCATCAACGAGACAGCCTGGATTGTGACTGGTTGCCTAAAACAGACGTCTATTGACAAAATATACCCGATACTTGATATACTGGAGTAGAAGAAGTGTTGCAGCAGAAGTTGAGAGAGATAGACCAACGATCCAAGACACCTAACATACAGACACCAACATCAGACGCTGAGAGATAGACAGACCAACGATCCAAGACACCTAACATACAGACACCAACATCAGACGCTGAGAGATAGACAGACCAACGATCCAAGACACCTAACATACAGACACCAACATCAGACGCTGAGAGATAGACAGACCAACGATCCAAGACACCTAACATACAGACACCAACATCAGACGCTGAGAGATAGACAGACCAACGATCCAAGACACCTAACATACAGACACCAACATCAGACGCTGAGAGATAGACAGACCAACGATCCAAGACACCTAACATACAGACACCAACATCAGATACTGAGAGAGAGAGATAGACAGACCAACGATCCAAGACACCTAACATACAGACACCAACATCAGACACTGAGAGAGAGAGATAGACAGACCAACGATCCAAGACACCTAACATACAGACACCAACATCAGACGCTGAGAGATAGACAGACCAACGATCCAAGACACCTAACATACAGACACCAACATCAGACGCTGAGAGAGAGAGACAGACAGACCAACAATCCAAGACACCTAACATACAGACACCAACATCAGACACTGAGAGAGAAAGACCAACGATCTAAGACACCTAACATACAGACACCAACATCAGACGCTGAGAGAGAGAGACAGACAGACCAATGATCTAAGACACTTAACATACAGACACCAACATCAGGCGCTGAGAGAGAGAAAGACCAACGATCTAAGATACCTAACATACAGACACCAACATCAGACGCTGAGAGAGAGAGACATACAGACCAATGATCTAAGACACCTAACATACAGACAACATCAGACGCTGAGAGAGAGAGAGACATACAGACCAATGATCTAAGACACCTAACATACAGACACCAACATCAGACGCTGAGAGAGAGAGACAGACAGATCAATGATCTAAGACAGTTAACATACAGACACCAACATCAGACGCTGAGAGAGAGAAAGACCAACGATCTAAGATACCTAACATACAGACACCAACATCAGACGCTGAGAGAGAGAAAGACCAACGATCTAAGATACCTAAAATACAGACACCAACATCAGACGCTGAGAGAGAGACAAACAGACCAACAATCTAAGACACTTAACATACAACACCAACATCAGACGCTGAGAGAGAGAGAGACCAACGATCTAAGACACATAACATACAGACACCAACATCAGACGCTGAGAGAGAGAAAGAGAGACAGACAGACCAACGATCTAAGACACCTGACATACAGACACCAACATCAGTCGCTGAGAGAGAGAGAGAGAGAGAGAGAGAGAGAGAGAGAGAGAGAGAGAGAGAGAGAGAGAGACATACAGACCAACGATCTAAGACACCTAACATACAGACACCAACATCAGAAAAGGAGACTAAAGTCTAGATAGGATATAACTAAAAAAAATGCGTCTCCAAGGAATCCATAGAAATCGCACATGCAGTAATGGTGTGACAAACAGCAGGCCCCATGGAAAACGATGCAGGGAGATGCTGCATCAGGAGCGCACCTACCATATCCAATATAGAGAACCTTAAATAGACTTCGGTCTGAGATGGACCGATGTGATGGGGCTACAGCGGTGACGATACTTGTGAATGTCCAGTACCAAGAATACCTTATGACATGCTCAAACCTAGCATGCCCATGGACGACCTGCTTGAGGGGAACGACACAGCAGTCAAGGGGGGACTCAACATTGGACCTCTGTCGTATAACATGGTGCAATGAATCATTTTAGTCAAAGTGTGGCTCAAACGAATCTGTTGGTAACTTCATGACTTGGACATTAAAACTGGCTCATACACAACAAACTGACCATTCTTCTTCTTGCTCCCTGGGTCCTTATTCTGGGGTTTCTTGGACTTGTTGAGCGTTTCCTGGAGGTCCTGCTTGCACATATGTTGACACTCCGTCTCAGAACGTGTCCCAACAATTTCGGATACAAATTCCCAATAACTTGCTTTGGCTCCATTCACTTCTTTCAAAGCTCTGACAATATAATGTATGATTTTAAACATACACGCATTTGCAGGAAACATCATACACACATGTACAAAAAACAACGTACACATATAGGCATTAGAGAACTTACACACATAGACAAGAGACAACATACATACTCAGACAAGAGACAACACACACACATAGATAAGAGACAACACATGCACATAGATAAGAGACAACACATACACATAGACAACACATACACATAGACAAGAGACAACATACATATATAGAAAAGAGACAACATACATATATAGAAAAGAGACAACATACATACACATAGACAAGAGACAACACACAAACATAGACAAGAGACAACACACACACATAGACAAAAGACAACATGCATACACATAGACAAGAGACAACACACAAACATAGACAAGAGACAACACACACACATAGACAAGAGACAACACACATACATAGACAAGAGACAACATACATACACATAGACAACACACACACATAGACAAGAGACAACATATATACACAGACAAGAGACATACACATAGACAAGAGACAACATACATACACATAGACAACACACACACATAGACAAGAGACAACACACACACATAGACAAGAGACAACACACACACATTGACAAGAGACAACATACATACACATAGACAAGAGACAACACACACACACACACACACAAGACAACACACACACATAGACAACACACACACACACACATAAGACAACACACACACATAGACAAGAGACAACCCACAAACATAGAAAAGAGACAACCTACATACACAAAGACAAGAGACAACACACAAACATAGACAAGAGACAACACACACACATAGACAAAAGACAACATGCATACACATAGACAGGAGACAACACACATACATAGACAAGAGACAACATACATATACATAGACAACATACACATATAGACAGACAACATACACACATAGACAAGAGACAACATACACACACAGACAAGAGACAACATACACACACAGACAAGAGACATACACATAGACAACATACATACACATAGACTACACACACACACATAGACAAGAGACAACATACACACATAGACAACACACACACACATAGACAAGAGGCAACACACACACACATAGACAACATACACAGACAAGAGACAACACACACACATAGACAGATGTTAAGAAGATGAAAAAGGCAGCGAACCACATATGAAAAGATATTGTCGGAAGAACAGATGTTGAACAAGAGTGGGAGAGTTTTAAAACAGTTCTAGAAAATCTAAAAGAGGAATGTGTTCCATGTAGGGAGGTAAACCCCAAGCGTAAAAAGTGGATAACTAGATTTTGTAGTTAAATGTAGAAGAGCGAAAAATAAAGCATGGAAAAAATATATAGAGGCAGGTAAATTTAAAAAAACATATTTAAAATATTTAGACAAGCAGAACATATCTCAGAAAGCGAATAAAAAAGCAAAATTAGAGAAAAATCTTGCTCAGAGGATCAAGACTGACAGTAAAAGCTTCTTTTCTTATGTTAGAAATAAACAAAGAACGAAAGACAAAGTAGGCCCTCCATTGACAGTACAGGGAAAATAATAAGTGAGAATAGGGAGGCAGCTAATCTACTCAATCAGTACTTTGGCACAGTCTACACAAAAGAGGACTGCTCCGAGATCCCAGAGCCTATAGATATTTTTCAAAGAGACATGGATACAGCGGGATTAAGATCAATCTGTATTACAGAGGAAATGGTTTCTAAAAAATTGTAGGGGTTGAAAGTGGATAAATGTCCAGGTCAAGATGGTATTCACCCAAAATTGCTGTATGAAATTAGAGACCAACTAGCAAAACCATTGGCTATGTTATGTTCTCAATCACTTGCAAAAGGGATTGTTCCACGGGATTGTATGCTTCGTACGCTGTCAGACGTTAACTTGAATGTGTTCGAAGAAAGCAGCTGTCATCCTGAGGCTATCGACACTGCCATAGAGCTTGTCTAATGTTGGAAATGGTCATGGCCACGGGATTGAAAAGATGCAGGAGTGATCCCCTTATTCAAAAAGGGCAAAAAATCAGATCTAGTAAATTATATATGTGACAATTCCAACTGGAGCATGGGCGTATAGGGCACAGGAGATTGGGCTGGCGACTCTATGAAACAAAGGCTGCCTGAAACACTAGGCCAACAAGGGAAATGAGGGGTTAGGAACACGTTAGGTGGAAGACTTTGTCTGGTACAGGGGTGACTGTTCGGAGCTGACCACTCTGGCGTTCAGATTTGACGGGGATGGGGGGTTGTTGGCAGTCTGATACTTCCACGACAGGCTACCACATTTAGAATGACAGTGACTGGTAGGTAGACAACCAATAACATATTAGATTGGGGTAGTTCCAAATTGGAGTGATGGCTAAATCAGACAACCCACAGAAGACCACTGGACAGCCATATTGTTGCTTGAGACTATAAAATACATTGCAAGGATAAACTCAGCAGACAGACAGAGCAAGTCTGGAAGTGAGAGTTTGCAGGGTGAATGTACCATCATACACCTCGAATTTGGCCAGTCGCACTTAAAGGTGCTTATGATGGACAGCCTGTGAACAATAAGAGATCTGATTGTGTGTGAACGTACAATTTAGTGTTTTAGTGTACACTGGTTCATGTGACAGGAATTCCTTAGACCTATTACAAAACAGAGACAGAACCAGACAAAGACACAGAAGAGTACCTCTGTAACAACTCTCTCTCCCTCTCACTCCATGGTTCCTCATCTCCTCCCATATTTCCTTGTGTTATCTTTCTTTTCTTGCTCCTCTTCAAACTGACTGTATCGCACGTATCATCTCCTCCATTGCTATGGTCACGTTTTCTCTTGTGTTGTCTTGTCTTTCTTTCATGCTTCTTCTTATCATCTCTCTCGTCTTTATTTGTCACATAACGATCTGTCGTTGGTGGTGATGTCCATGTTTTGTCTATCGCTGATAGTGGCGTCACATCCCCTGGCTCTGTGGTAGACCTCTGCCTCCTGTTGGATACCACAGATTTGGAATTATTCGCTGTGGTGCTAACTACTGACTTGAAGGTTGGACTTACTGTGGTAGGTGCCACATGAGTAGCCTCTCCTACAGAACTCAACAGGTGGGACTGGTGACTGATCTGTGGATTCATGGACATGCCCTCCATACCCAAGGCTGGCGACTTGTGCCCAGACAGTTTTCTTATCTTACTGCCCCTTGGTCTAAGTGACCTCATGGCCCTCTGACAACCTGCTACTTGTGTTTTAGTCAAGCCAGACTCTGGAACATCTCTGGAACTGGTGGAAATGTTAATGTTTGAGGGTAATACTTTGCTTACTGGAGACGTCCTCTGAGATCTCTTGCTCTGCCTCTCTGGAACATCTCTTGAACTGTCAGCACCTGTATCCAAGGACAATGCTGTCTTCAATCGGGACCCCATCCTCTGAGATCTCTTGCTCTGATCATTCCCTAATTCTGTCCCGCTGCAATCTCCAGATGGCACTAGGTCACTGGATAGGCTCAGATGATTGCTCCTGTCATGTGATACACTTAAAGTGCTGCCATCTGTTTGCTCCACTTCCCCCCTTTCCTGCCCACTGTCCATACAATGCTTTGTGATCTGACCGTTCCTGGTTTGTAAGCTGACATTGTTGCTGTGACGAGAGCTCACTTTGCCACTTCTGACGCCCCCAACAGGCTTACAGTGCAGAACTGCCCTGAGGTCTCTGTTAATGATGTCTGAAGTATACAGCTCTGGACGGTTTTTGGTAACTCTAACCGGACTTATATTTCTCATGATGCTCTTGTTGAGTGCTGTAGTGCCTGTCTTTCTGCAGGCGTCTGCTTGTTTGTTTAGTGTTGTAGTGCGCGTATTTCTGCAGGCGTCTGCTTGTTTGTTGAGTGTTGTAGTGCCTGTCTTTCTGCAGGTGTCTGCTTGTTTGTTGAGTGCTGTAGTGCCTGTCTTTCTGCAGGTGTCTGCTTGTTTATTGAGTGCTGTAGTGCCTGTCTTTCTGCAGGTGTCTGCTTGTTTGTTGAGTGCTGTAGTGCCTGTCTTTCTGCAGGCGTCTGCTTGTTTGTTGAGTGTTGTAGTGCCTGTCTTTCTGCGGGTGTCTGCTTGTTTGTTGAGTGCTGTAGTGCCTGTCTTTCTGCGGGTGTCTGCTTGTTTGTTGAGTGCTGTAGTGCCCGTCTTTCTGCGGGTGTCTGCTTGTTTGTTGAGTGCTGTAGTGCCTGTCTTTCTGCGGGTGTCTGCTTGTTTGTTGAGTGCCGTAGTGCCTGTCTTTCTGCAGGTGTCTGCTTGTTTGTTGAGTGCTGTAGTGCCTGTCTTTCTGCAGGTGTCTGCTTGTTTGTTGAGTGCTGTAGTGCCTGTCTTTCTGCAGGTGTCTGCTTGTTTGTTGAGTGCTGTAGTGCCTGTCTTTCTGCAGGTGTCTGCTTGTTTGTTGAGTGCTGTAGTGCCTGTCTTTCGGCAGGCATCTGCTTGTGAGTCTGCAAGTACATTGTCTAGGCACTTAAATGTTTGATTTGTCCAGTTTCCATGGACTTTTGGTGATGTCTTTGTTGGAAGTAGAAAGCTATGTGACAATTCACTATTGTAGATGCTGCACAGAGTTTTCTGAGGACAGACAATCAAGACTCATTATTTGTTGATGATTCTATCATATTTCTGTGACGGGAGACAATCATTCAATGTTGACCCTTTCATTAAAAGTTAATTAAATGTTTCCACCTCCACTAGAAGTGAACTCAATGTTTCCACCTCCACTAGAAGTGAACTAAATGTTTCCACCTCCACTAGAAGTGAACTAAATGTTTCCACCTCCACTAGAAGTGAACTAAATGTTTCCACCTCCACTAGAAGTGAACTCAATGTTTCCACCTCCACTAGAAGTGAACTCAATGTTCCACCTCCACTAGAAGTGAACTCAATGTTTCCACCTCCACTAGAAGTGAACTCAATGTTTCCACCTCCACTAGAAGTGAACTCAATGTTCCACCTCCACTAGAAGTGAACTAAATGTTTCCACCTCCACTAGAAGTGAACTCAATGTTCCACCTCCACTAGAAGTGAACTAAATGTTTCCACCTCCACTAGAAGTGAACTCAATGTTTCCACCTCCACTAGAAGTGAACTCAATGTTTCCACCTCCACTAGAAGTGAACTCAATGTTTCCACCTCCACTAGAAGTGAACTCAATGTTTCCACCTCCACTAGAAGTGAACTCAATGTTCCACCTCCACTAGAAGTGAACTCAATGTTTCCACCTCCACTAGAAGTGAACTAAATGTTTCCACCTCCACTAGAAGTGAACTAAATGTTTCCACCTCCACTAGAAGTGAACTAAATGTTTCCACCTCCACTAGAAGTGAACTCAATGTTTCCACCTCCACTAGAAGTGAACTCAATGTTCCACCTCCACTAGAAGTGAACTCAATGTTTCCACCTCCACTAGAAGTGAACTCAATGTTTCCACCTCCACTAGAAATGAACTCAATGTTCCACCTCCACTAGAAGTGAACTCAATGTTTCCACCTCCAATAGAAATGAACTCAATGTTTCCACCTCCAATAGAGATGTGTTGCAATGCAAGGTCACTGCCAATATTTCTTCTATCTGTTGCAGTGTCTAACACCTTCTGCTTGACATACTCGTCACTGCCAATATTTCTTCTATCTGTTGCAGTGTCTAACACCTTCTGCTTGACATACTCGTCACTGCCAATATTTATTCTATCTGTTGCAGTGTCTAACACCTTCTGCTTGACATACTCGTCACTGCCAATATTTATTCTATCTTAACTACAGATGTTTATACTGGTTTAGAAGACTCTGCATTACATAAATGTCCAGGTCAAGATGGTATTCATCCAAAATTACTGTTTGAAATTAGAGACCAACTAGCAAAACTATTGGCTATATTATGTTCTCATCATTTGCAAAAGGGATTGTTCCACGGGATTGGAAAGATGCAGGAGTGATCCCCTTATTCAAAAAGGACTAAAAATCAGATCCAACAAATTATAGACCGGTGATTTTAACGAGCATAGTCTACAAACTGATAGAATCAATAATCAAAGAAAACATTGTAATGCATTTAGACAAGTTTAATCTAATCAGAAATAGTCAGCACAGGTTTACTAGAGGGAGATCATGCTTAACTTTTGTTAATATAACAATCAAAGATGATTTATCATGTGGTAACAAAAATGAAAGTGAGGGTGAAAAAACAGTGATTGGAGTGTGCTATAGATGTCCATCAAGTCAAAATGAGGAAGATGAGGAGCTGATTAGTAGCATAGCAAAGGCAAGTGATAGGAAATTATTATTAATGGGAGATTTCAACTATCCAGAAATAAAATGGGCTATGGCAGAAGCACTTGTAGAGTCAAAACCTTTTGTTACGTGCATAACTGACAATTTTTTAATTCAACATGTAGAAGCAGCCACCAGAGGGAAAAACACACTCGACCTAGTTTTTACTACAGAGGAAAATATGATTGAAAACGTTACCGTTGGGGAACTGTTTGGCTCAAGTGACCATCAAATCATCCGTTGGGATCTTATTGCAGGGAAAGAAATAAACATAAACACGCGCACATACGACTACTCTAAGGCAGATGTTAAGAGGATGAAAGAGGCAGCGAACCACATAATCTGGAAAGATATTGTCGTAGGAACAGATGTTGAACAGGAGTGGGAGAGTTTTAAAGCAGTTCTAGAAACGCTAAAAGAGGAATGTGTTCCATGTAGGGAGGTAAACCCCAAGCGTAAAAAGTGGATAACTAGATTTGTAGTGAAATGTAGATGAGCGAAAAATAAAGCATGGAAAAAAATATATAGAGGAAGGTAAATCAAAAGAAACATTTAAAATATTTGGACAAGCAGAACATATCTCAGAAAGTGAATAAAACAGCAAAAATAGACTTCAAAAAAAACTTGCTCAGAGGATCAAGACTGACAGTAAAAGCTTCTTCTCTTATGTTAGAAATAAACAAAGAACAAAAGACAAAGTAGGCCCTCTCATAGACAGTACAGGGAAAATAATAAGTGAGAATAGGAAGGCAGCTAATCTACTCAATCAGTACTTTGGCACAGTCTTCACAAAGGAGGACTGCTCCGAGATCCCAGAGCCTATAGATATTTTTCAAAGAGACATGGATACATCGGGATTAGGATCAATCTGTATTACAGAGGAAATGGTTTCTAAAAAATTGGAGGGGTTGAAAGTGAATAAATGTCCAGGTCAAGATGGTATTCATCCAAAATTGCTGTATGAAATTAGAGACCAACTAGCAAAACCATTGGCTATATTATGTTCTCAATCACTTGCAAAAGGGGTTGTTCCACGGGATTGGAAAGATGCAGGAGTGATCCCCTCATTCAAAAAAGGCAAAAAATCAGATCCAGCGAATTATAGACCAGTGAGTTTAACGAGCATAGTCTGTAAATTGTTAGAGTCAATAATCAAAGAAAACATTGTAATGCATTTAGACAAATTTAATCTAATTAGAAATAGTCAGCATGGGTTTACTAGAGGGAGATCATGCTTAACAAATCTATTAGAATTCATGGAGTAGGTTACTAAAATGATAGATAAAGGGGAGCCAGTGGACGTTATTTATCCAGATTTTGCAAAGACCTTTGATAGAGTACCCCATCAAAGATTATCTTGAAAGTTAAAATCACATGGAATAGGTGGGGAAGTTGCCAAATGGATTGAAAATTGGTTAACAGGAAGAAGGCAAAGGGTGGGTATAAATAAGGAGTACTCTGAGTCGTGTGAAGTGAAAAGCGGGCTCGGTTTTGGGACCAATTTTGTTCTTGATATATTCTAAATGATTTGGACATTGATATGCAATCCATGATTGCAAAATTTGCTGATGACACAAAACAATGCAGTAGTGTCTCATCTAAAGCAGAAGTGGATATATTGAGGTCGGATTTAGATAAAATTTGAGAATGGTCTGTAAGCTGGCAAATGGAGTTTAATGTAGATAAATGTACAGTTATCCACATGGGTAGATCCAATATGGAACATAATTACAGAATGGGAAAGAACAATATTAGAAAGATAGATAAAGAAAGGGACCTAGGGGTTATAACAGATCATACAGGAAAGGTGTGTGAGCAAGTTCAGGTAGCAGTGAAAAAGGCAAATGCAATGTTAGGTATGATAAAAAGAAATATTAAACATAGGAGCAAGGAAGTGATAGTCAAACTGTATAAAGCTTTAGTCAGACCTAGATTGGAGTACTGTGTACAGGTGTGGAGTCCGTATCATAGAGGGGATATAAACATGCTGGAAAGAATACAAAAAAGAGCGACAAAGATGATAGTGGGGTTCCAGAATTACAGTATGAGGAAAGACACAGAAAAACTGGCCTAGTGTCTAGAAGAGAGAAGAATTCGAGGTGACTTAATACAGGTTTATAAGATGATCAGAGAAATGGATAAATTAGACTATAACAAGTTTTTCAAAATACAGCCACCCACAATAACAAGAGGGCATAGCTACAAGCTGACTAAAGAGAGGTCCAGATTAGATATTAGGAAATTTTTTTTTAATCAGAGAGTGGTGTCTGCTTGGAATGCATTGCCATGGGAGGTAGTGGAGGCAGAGACATTTAATCCATTTAAGAATAAATTGGATGGACATAGCTTTTAGAGCAAGGTGATGTAAAGCTCAAGTCAAGTCAAGTACATGGTACAGGAGCAGCAACTAAATCAAGTACACAGTAGAGAAGCATCAACTAAGTCAAGTACACGGTAGAGGAGCATCAACTAAGTCAAGTCAAGTACATGAGCGGGGACGGCGTGGCCTAGTGGATAAGTGGCACGGCTCACAATCCGAAGGTGCTGGGTTCGATCCCCATCACAGCACCTGCCGTTACCCCGGGGAAGCAAACCCTTAGAAAATGCAGGAGGAAGCAGACCCTTACATAAAATGCATGCTGAAGTCGGATGCATTGGGCCGACAGGCGCAAAATAAAAACCACAGTGCAACGCACACCGCCTTGGGGATTAGAGAAATAAGGCGAACGCAAAAAAAAAAAAAAAAAAAAAAAAAAAAAAAAAAAAAAAAGTACATGAGCAGCAACTAAGTCAAGTCAAGTAGATGGTAGAGGAGCAGCAACTAAGTCAAGTACATGGTACAGGAGCAGCAACTAAGTCAAGTACATGGTACAGGAGCAGCATCTAAGTCAAGTACACGGTAGAGGAGCATCAACTAAGTCAAGTCAAGTAGATGGTAGAGGAGCAGCACCTAAGTCAAGTACATGGTACAGGAGCAGCATCTAAGTCAAGTACACGGTAGAGGAGCATCAACTAAGTCAAGTCAAGTACATGGTACAGGAGCAGCAACTAAGTCAAGTCAAGTAGATGGTAGAGGAGCAGCAACTAAGTCAAGTACATGGTACAGGAGCAGCAACTAAGTCAAGTACATGGTGAAGGTGCAGCAACTAAGTCAAGTACATGGTACAGCAACTAAGTCAAGTACATGGTACAGCAGAAGCAACTAAGTCAAGTACATTGTACAGGAGTAGCAACTAAGTCAAATAAATGGTACAGGAGCAGCAACTAAGTCAAGTACATGACATGTGCTAGGACTGAACTAAGTGAAACCAGGTGGTTAATTTGGTACAAGAGAAAGACCTGTGCTAGGACTGACCTAAGTGAAACCAGGGGGTTAATTTGGTACACGATTGACCTGGTCTTTGTCAAATAAACATTCATTTGTTATTGTTGCAGTTCCAATAACTGTTAGCGTGTTCTCATTAGAGTTGTGCGTAGAAGAGTGATTGTTGTAGGACAGAAAGTAGATGAGAGAGAGTAGAAGAGTGATTGTTGTAGGACAGAAAGTAGATGAGAGAGAGAGTAGAAGAGTGATGGTTGTAGGACAGAAAGTAGATGAGAGAGAGTAGAAGAGTGGTAGTTGTAGGACAGAAAGTAGATGAGAGAGAGTAGAAGAGTGGTAGTTGTAGGACAGAAAGTAGATGAGAGAGAGAGTAGAAGAGTGATTGTTGTAGGACAGAAAGTAGATGAGAGAGAGTAGAAGAGTGGTAGTTGTAGGACAGAAAGTAGATGAGAGAGAGAGTAGAAGAGTGATTGTTGTAGGACAGAAAGTAGATGAGAGAGAGAGTAGAAGAGTGATTGTTGTAGGACAGAAAGTAGATGAGAGAGAGTAGAAGAGTGGTAGTTGTAGGACAGAAAGTAGATGAGAGAGTAGAAGAGTGATAGTTGTAGGACAGAAGGTAGATGAGAAAGAGTAACTTGCTAGACATGTTAAAGTCACACCTGACAGGTCATCAACCAAAGAACAATGTCAGACGTGTCAACCAGGGCCTAGAATAACATGTGCTAGTGTCAACCAGTGCCTAGAATAACATGTGCTAGTGTCAACCAGTGCCTAGAATAACATGTGCTAGTGTCAACCAGTGCCTAGAATAACATGTGCTAGTGTCAACCAGTGCCTAGAATAACATGTGCTAGTGTCAACCAGGGCCTAGAATAATATGTGCTAGTGTCAACCAGGGCCTAGAATAACATGTGCTAGTGTCAACCAGGGCCTAGAATAACATGTGCTAGTGTCAACCAGGGCCTAGAATAACATGTGCTAGTGTCAACCAGGGCCTAGAATAACATGTGCTAGTGTCAACCAGTGCCTAGAATAACATGTGCTAGTGTCAACCAGTGCCTAGAATAACATGTGCTAGTGTCAACCAGTGCCTAGAATAACATGTGCTAGTGTCAACCAGGGCCTAGAATAACATGTGCTAGTGTCAACCAGTGCCTAGAATAACATGTGCTAGTGTCAACCAGGGCCTAGAATAACATGTGCTAGTATCAACCAGTGCCTAGAATAACATGTGCTAGTGTCAACCAGTGCCTAGAATAACATGTGCTAGTATCAACCAGGGCCTAGAATAACATGTGCTAGTATCAACCAGTGCCTAGAATAACATGTGCTAGTGTCAACCAGTCTGAGAAACAACCTTTGGCATCTGCAGAAAATGTTTGGTCATCCCCTTGATAGTTTTCTCTGCATGGTCTGTCAGAAAGGTGACCTCAACGCCCTGACCTCCAGGAGAGAACTTGTAATGCTGGCCCGTCCAGGCAGCCAAAGGTGGCAGGGACATCCGCCCACACCTGGTGATGGTCACATCATCTGTTGACATTTTCTGCTTGACAATACCATTCTGTGTCATAACTGTTGGCACATGATCAGATCAAACAGAAACATGTTATGTACAGTCAAATACACAAATCACATCTTGTGTTGTCTGGTGTGTATGCAGACCACTCCACCAGTAAACATCCACATCCATTCCACCAGTAAACATCCACTCCTCCACCAGTAAACATCCACATACATTCCATCAGTAAACATCCACTCCTTCACCAGTAAACATCCACTCCTCCACCAGTACACATCCACTCCTCCACCAGTAAACATCCACTCCCCCAGTAAACATCCACTCCACCAGTAAACATCCACTCCACCAGTAAACATCCACCTGTTATACATCCTATAAGAGTCAAACAATTACTGGAATGTGATTGTTGAAGATCGTCCAGCTGTCCCTGAGACACCTTCACGGCTTTCCTTTTATTTTTTACAGTGTTCAGTTTCTGTACTTTCTTCTTCGTGAGAGGGAAGTCATTTTCCAAAATGGAAATGCTGTAAATGAAAAAAAAATACAACCCATTGCAATAATGCACCCTCACAATGGGATCGTAGCAGCAATGACAGCAGAGGATCTAGAGGGCAGAACAAAGATGATAGGCTGTCATGTTGTGGTAGTAGTAGCAACCATTCATCTCAAAGATGATAGGCTGTCATGTTGTGGTAGTAGTAGCAACCATTCATCTCAAAGATGATAGACAGTCATGTTGTGGTAGCAACCAATCATCTCAAAGATGATAGACAGTCATGTTGTGGTAGTAGTAGCAACCATTCATCTCAAAGATGATAGACAGTCATGTTGTGGTAGCAACCAATCATCTCAAAGAAGATAGGCCGTCATGTTGTGGTAGCAACCAATCATCTCAAAGAAGATAGGCCGTCATGTTGTGGTAGCACCAATCATCTCCAGAAAGATGTTACACAAATAACTATGCAAACATACAAGAGACTGATTAGAAGACAGAGAAATAAGTTCAGGATGGTTAGCATGATGGGTATTTTAGACAGAGCAGATTCAGGCAGTAAGAAAATATGTATGAACCTCAGGTTGCAGATGATGTAGGTATTGAATAGATTGATGTCAAAATAGGCAAAAGTAAAATGTCCATCTTTTAATTATGAACAAGGTGTGAAGCAATTTTCTACTAAACTGCATATCAGATCCAAATGAATTTTTGTGCATGCAGACTTAGAATATCCATGACTCTACAACATTGATATTATTTAGTCAATAGATGTTAAGACATTTTGCACATTGGCAAATTCTTTTGAAATTTGTAGGACCCTTGCAAAGAAATGGCGTTAAATTTAAGATTTTACATTATGCAGCTTAATTTCTCATCGCATTTTGTATCTCCTTAATGTCTTGATAGAGCAATTGATTGCTTGTGTTTCCCTTTATGTACAATAGTAAAAATGACACCAATATACAGCAGTTAGTACAGCCCTTCAGTCACCCTTAGACCCCAAGGTTGTATAAACTGTGCAGCAAATTTTATGTTGTGTAACAATTTGAAAATTGAAATGTATTTGTTGCCATTGTGTGTACACTTAATTGTTTTGATAAACATACTCTAGCTGGCTTGGTTTCGTTCATTCTCAATCTCCCGCTACTAAACACTGAAATGGCTTAAGTAGCAGAATGTAGTCCAGAGAACGGAATGCATTGTGTCGTAGTTTACAGCTTGACTGCGATATTTTCACCTTTCGGTCCAACACATCCGACTTCCGCAAGCATTTTTTTAGTACCGGGTTAGCATTCCCTCTTCGATACCTTCTCCTTAGCCAGTCTGCCCTGCTGCAGCCTGTTATCCAGGATCACTGCGTGGGGGTGTAGAAGGGTCTTGGCAGATTTGGTTCACTGACCACTGCAGCTCATGCGCTGCTCAGCATCTTGATCCCAAACATACTCTAATTCATCCAAGTCTGCTAATCAGTATGTCCACAAAGGATGATATTAAATATCCGAATCTGTTGATTCAATGAGGTTGATAATTGTTACCAGCCGGACAAATTGTAATCCATCTCGTTGCCAGTATTGTTCTTCAGCCGGAACACACGTTCAACACACTTCGACTGAATGTCCGTTTTTTTAAAGGTACTCACATGTCAGCACTTCAACACCACACATTTTAAATGCCCTGTTCTGTTCGGCAACTTGTCATTTGACTTTAGCCCACACAAGCTCTAAAGGGTTTAGATGCGCACGATATGCAGGTAGTCTCAGATAAGTGTGACCGTACTCTTCAATGATTCTGTCAATCTGACACACCTTTGTCTTATTTGTCTTCCTCAAAAGCTGCAACAACTCAGGCTTCAAATACGTGTCTTCGAAATTATTTTTTCTTAGCTAGCCATGTCCTAATTTGAGCTTTTGTATTTGATGCAGTTGGTATTTTTGTCTTCCTCTGATACTGTATTGTGATAGGATGCATTATCCATTACTAGGCATGACGGTCTATCCAGAATTGGCAGAAGATCATCATCTAGTGCCTGAAAATTTGTCCACACATTTCAGTGTGGTAGTCTCTACCGTCCGTTCTTTTTAATTGGAAAATAAGTTCAGCCTCATGGACAAGCCCGTTTCCATTGCTGCCGGCATACATTAATATAATGTGCTGCCCTTTGGTGCTTGGACCACAGGTCTAGTGAGCATTGACCCACATTCGTCCAAGTGTACAATACCATAGCCTTGCCTATGTCGTTCACATATCTGTCTCAGGTATTTGCTTCTGGCGGCAGTCAAATGTGGCTTTTCAAATATAATATTCCTGCCACCTGGTTTTCCTGAATGTAAAGCCGGTGACTCTTACAATTTTCTAAAGAGTACTTTTGGAAACTTCAATACTGCAGTCGGATTGCAATGTTAATTTTAGTTTCCAGAGAGTAACAAGTTGATTTTTCGACAACAGTTTCAATATCCCACGTTTTATGACACCTGTTGAAATCGTCAAATTTCCTTTTCCTTCCTTGCTTGATATGAGTGTCCATTCCAATCCAACAGTAAAGGGATGATCAATCCAGACTAAGAGCCAATTGTGTTCATTTCTCAGAATCATGAATATCGCAATATAAATGACACATATTAGATTCCCTGCGGAAAAACTGGTATAGTAAAACGGTTACCTTCTGCATTGTTATAAATGTACACTTCAAACTCATTTTGAAATTGATATCAATGTCAGTTTTGTAAAAGCAACTATGTGCCACAATAATCACACCCCAAACTATTAATGCGTATACGCTTATAACTATTAGACAGTTTCACATGAATGATGTTTGTTGTTTTCCGCATTCAACAAAGTGTCTAATTGGTGCACGAGAAAAATCAGGAATTTGCACTTACTCAGCGTATTTGAATGTCAAAATATTTATTTTTAAAACTGCATGTCTGTGCACCTTGAAACATGTTAAAATTATGCTGAATTCACTGAGGCTGCTTTTTAAATATAGATTAATGAACAAATTTCTCAAAATACATCACATTTCTTAGAGAACAAAAATATTTCCATAACGTCAAGGATATTTTAAGGCTGCATGTGGAAAAACATTTGGATCTGACATATAGTTTAGTAGAAAATTGTTTCCAACCTTGTTTTATGAATTAAAAGACGGACTATAGACAGAATAGGATTACATCTAAAGGAGATAGGACAGCATGCTGTAGCAAAGTATATGTTTCATGATTGTGTTAAAAATGTAAACTAGTAAAGCCTATGAAGTATGAGACCAAAGATAGGCCTACAACAGGGTTTTATAGAGGATGCCGTCAAAGGGGAGAGTTGTGGTCAGGGAAGTGGGAAATTAGTAGTGGAAAAGCAAACATTAAAATGATAAAGCAAAAATTGGAAAAACAACAAAATTACAACCTAAAATGTTTTTATGCAAATTTAAGAAGCATAGTAAATAAAAGAGAAGAAAACCAGATATAATAGGGTTAACAGAATCATGGACATATGAGAACATTGCAGATAGTGAACTTGAAATAGAGGGATATACAATGTTAAGGAAAGATAGGGTAGTTGGGGACAAGGATAAGGAAGGTGGCGTTTTATTATACTGTATAAATTTAGTTAATATAACGATCAAAGATTATTTATCCCCTGATATAAAAAATGAAAGTTTATGGGGAGAAATAGAAAGTGGGCGAAAATACACTAATTGGGATATGCTATAGATGTCCATCAAGTCAAAAAGAGGAAGACGAGGAGCTGATTAGAAAAGGCAAGTGAAGGGAAATTATTATTAATGGGGGATTTCAACTTTCCAGAAATAAAATGGGATATGGCAGAAACACTTGTAGAGTCAAAACCGTTTGTTAAGTGCATAACTGACAATTTTTTTATTCAACATGTAGAAGCAGCCACCATAGTCAAAGACACACTCAACTTAGTTTTTACTACGGAGGAAAATATGATTGAAAACGTTACTGTTGGGTAACTGTTTGGCTCAAGTGTCCATCAAATCAGCCGTTGGGATCTTATGGCGGTGAAAGAAGTAAACAAACACACGAGCATACAGCTACTCTTAGTCAGATGTTAAGAAGATGAAAGAGGCAGCGAGTCAATCTGGAAAAATATTGTTGGAGGTACAAATGTTGAACAAGAGTGGGAGAGTACAAATAGAATGATAGTTTGGTCAGACAGTCCACCTAGACCACACATTCAAACACTGACTATAACACAACAGCACAAATAGAATGATAGTTTGGTCAAACAGTCCACCTAGACCACACATTCAAACACTGACTATAACACAACAGCACAAATAGAATGATAGTTTGGTCAGACAGTCCACCTAGACCACACATTCAAACACTGACTATAACACAACAGCACAAATAGAATGATAGTTTGGTCAGACAGTCCACCTAGACCACACATTCAAACACTGACTATAACACAACAGCACAAATAGAATGATAGTTTGGTCAAACAGTCCACCTAGACCACACATTCAAACACTGACTATAACACAACAGCACAAATAGAATGATAGTTTGGTCAGACAGTCCACCTAGACCACACATTCAAACACTGACTATAACACAACAGCACAAATAGAATGATAGTTTGGTCAGACAGTCCACCTAGACCACACATTCAAACACTGACTATAACACAACAGCACAAATAGAATGATAGTTTGGTCAGACAGTCCACCTAGACCACACATTCAAACACTGACTATAACACAACAGCACAAATAGAATGATAGTTTGGTCAGACAGTCCACCTAGACCACACATTCAAACACTGACTATAACACAACAGCACAAATAGAATGATAGTTTGGTCAGACAGTCCACCTAGACCACACATTCAAACACTGACTATAACACAACAGCACAAATAGAATGATAGTTTGGTCAGACAGTCCACCTAGACCACACATTCAAACACTGACTATAACACAACAGCACAAATAGAATGATAGTTTGGTCAGACAGTCCACCTAGACCACACATTCAAACACTGACTATAACACAACAGCACAAATAGAATGATAGTTTGGTCAGACAGTCCACCTAGACCACACATTCAAACACTGACTATAACACAACAGCACAAATAGAATGATGAGTTTGGTCAAACAGTCCACCTAGACCACACATTCAAACACTGACTATAACACAACAGCACAAATAGAATGATAGTTTGGTCAGACAGTCCACCTAGACCACACATTCAAACACTGACTATAACACAACAGCACAAATAGAATGATAGTTTGGTCAGACAGTCCACCTAGACCACACCATTCAAACACTGACTATAACACAACAGCACAAATAGAATGATAGTTTGGTCAGACAGTCCACCTAGACCACACATTCAAACACTGACTATAACACAACAGCACAAATAGAATGATAGTTTGGTCAGGACAGTCCACCTAGACCACACATTCAAACACTGACTATAACACAACAGCACAAATAGAATGATAGTTTGGTCAAACAGTCCACCTAGACCACACATTTCAAACACTGACTATAACACAACAGCACAAATAGAATGATAGTTTGGTCAGACAGTCCACCTAGACCACACATTCAAACACTGACTATAACACAACAGCACAAATAGAATGATAGTTTGGTCAAACAGTCCACCTAGACCACACATTCAAACACTGACTATAACACAACAGCACAAATAGAATGATAGTTTGGTCAAACAGTCCACCTAGACCACACATTCAAACACTGACTATAACACAACAGCACAAATAGAATGATAGTTTGGTCAGACAGTCCACCTAGACCACACATTCAAAACACTGACTATAACACAACAGCACAAATAGAATGATAGTTTGGTCAGACAGTCCACCTAGACCACACATTCAAACACTGACTATAACACAACAGCACAAATAGAATGATAGTTTGGTCAGACAGTCCACCTAGACCACACATTCAAACACTGACTATAACACAACAGCACAAATAGAATGATAGTTTGGTCAGACAGTCCACCTAGACCACACATTCAAACACTGACTATAACACAACAGCACAAATAGAATGATAGTTTGGTCAAACAGTCCACCTAGACCACACATTCAAACACTGACTATAACACAACAGCACAAATAGAATGATAGTTTGGTCAGACAGTCCCACCTAGACCACACATTCAAACACTGACTATAACACAACAGCACAAATAGAATGATAGTTTGGTCAGACAGTCCACCTAGACCACACATTCAAACACTGACTATAACACAACAGCACAAATAGAATGATAGTTTGGTCAGACAGTCCCACCTAGACCACACATTCAAACACTGACTATAACACAACAGCACAAATAGAATGATAGTTTGGTCAGACAGTCCACCTAGACCACACATTCAAACACTGACTATAACACAACAGCACAAATAGAATGATAGTTTGGTCAGACAGTCCACCTAGACCACACATTCAAACACTGACTATAACACAACAGCACAAATAGAATGATAGTTTGGTCAGACAGTCCACCTAGACCACACATTCAAACACTGACTATAACACAAACAGCACAAATAGAATGATAGTTTGGTCAGACAGTCCACCTAGACCACACATTCAAACACTGACTATAACACAACAGCACAAATAGAATGATAGTTTGGTCAGACAGTCCACCTAGACCACACATTCAAACACTGACTATAACACAACAGCACAAATAGAATGATAGTTTGGTCAACAGTCCACCTAGACCACACATTCAAACACTGACTATAACACAACAGCACAAATAGAATGATAGTTTGGTCAGACAGTCCACCTAGACCACACATTCAAACACTGACTATAACACAACAGCACAAATAGAATGATAGTTTGGTAAGACAGTCCACCTAGACCACACATTCAAACACTGACTATAACACAACAGCACAAATAGAATGATAGTTTGGTCAAACAGTCCACCTAGACCACACATTCAAACACTGACTATAACACAACAGCACAAATAGAATGATAGTTTGGTCAGAACAGTCCACCTTAGACCACACATTCAAACACTGACTATAACACAACAGCACAAATAGAATGATAGTTTGGTCAGACAGTCCACCTAGACCACACATTCAAACACTGACTATAACACAACAGCACAAATAGAATGATAGTTTGGTCAGACAGTCCACCTAGACCACACATTCAAACACTGACTATAACACAACAGCACAAATAGAATGATAGTTTGGTCAGACAGTCCACCTAGACCACACATTCAAACACTGACTATAACACAACAGCACAAATAGAATGATAGTTTGGTCAAACAGTCCACCTAGACCACACATTCAAACACTGACTATAACACAACAGCACAAATAGAATGATAGTTTGGTCAGAACAGTCCACCTAGACCACACATTCAAACACTGACTATAACACAACAGCACAAATAGAATGATAGTTTGGTCAGACAGTCCACCTAGACCACACATTCAAACACTGACTATAACACAACAGCACAAATAGAATGATAGTTTGGGTCAGACAGTCCACCTAGACCACACATTCAAACACTGACTATAACACAAACAGCACAAATAGAATGATAGTTTGGTCAGACAGTCCACCTAGACCACACATTCAAACACTGACTATAACACAACAGCACAAATAGAATGATAGTTTGGTCAGACAGTCACACCTAGACACACATTCAAACACTGACTATAACACAACAGCACAAATAGAATGATAGTTTGGTCAGACAGTCCACCTAGACCACACATTCAAACACTGACTATAACACAACAGCACAAATAGAATGATAGTTTGGTCAGACAGTCCACCTAGACCACACATTCAAACACTGACTATAACACAACAGCACAAATAGAATGATAGTTTGGTCAGACAGTCCACCTAGACCACACATTCAAACACTGACTATAACACAACAGCACAAATAGAATGATAGTTTGGTCAGGACAGTCCACCTAGACCACACATTCAAACACTGACTATAACACAACAGCACAAATAGAATGATAGTTTGGTCAGACAGTCCACCTAGACCACACATTCAAACACTGACTATAAACACAACAGCACAAATAGAATGATAGTTTGGTCAGACAGTCCACCTAGACCACACATTCAAACACTGACTATAACACAACAGCACAAATAGAATGATAGTTTGGTCAGACAGTCACCCTAGACCAACACATTCAAACACTGACTATAACACAACAGCACAAATAGAATGATAGTTTGGTCAGACAGTCCACCTAGACCACACATTCAAACACTGACTATAACACAACAGCACAAATAGAATGATAGTTTGGTCAAGACAGTCCACCTAGACCACACATTCAAACACTGACTATAACACAACAGCACAAATAGAATGATAGTTTGGTCAGACAGTCCACCTAGACCACACATTCAAACACTGACTATAACACAACAGCACAAATAGAATGATAGTTTGGTCAGACAGTCCACCTAGACCACACATTCAAACACTCTGACTATAACACAACAGCACAAATAGAATGATAGTTTGGTCAGACAGTCCACCTAGACCACACATTCAAACACTGACTATAACACAACAGCACAAATAGAATGATAGTTTGGTCAGACAGTCCACCTAGACCACACATTCAAACACTGACTATAACACAACAGCACAAATAGAATGATAGTTTGGTCAGACAGTCCACCTAGACCACACATTCAAACACTGACTATAACACAACAGCACAAATAGAATGATAGTTTGGTCAAACAGTCCACCTAGACCACACATTCAAACACTGACTATAACACAACAGCACAAATAGAATGATAGTTTGGTCAGACAGTCCACCTAGACCACACATTCAAACACTGACTATAACACAACAGCACAAATAGAATGATAGTTTGGTCAGACAGTCCACCTAGACCCACACATTCAAACACTGACTATAACACAACAGCACAAATAGAATGATAGTTTGGTCAGACAGTCCACCTAGACCACACATTCAAACACTGGACTATAACACAACAGCACAAATAGAATGATAGTTTGGTCAGGACAGTCCACCTAGACCACACATTCAAACACTGACTATAACACAACAGCACAAATAGAATGATAGTTTGGTCAGACAGTCCACCTAGACCACACATTCAAACACTGACTATAACACAACAGCACAAATAGAATGATAGTTTGGTCAGACAGTCCACCTAGACCACACATTCAAACACTGACTATAACACAACAGCACAAATAGAATGATAGTTTGGTCAGACAGTCCACCTAGACCACACATTCAAACACTGACTATAACACAACAGCACAAATAGAATGATAGTTTGGTCAAACAGTCCACCTAGACCACACATTCAAACACTGACTATAACACAACAGCACAAATAGAATGATAGTTTGGTCAAGACAGTCCACCTAGACCACACATTCAAACACTGACTATAACACAACAGCACAAATAGAATGATAGTTTGGTCAGACAGTCCACCTAGACCACACATTCAAACACTGACTATAACACAACAGCACAAATAGAATGATAGTTTGGTCAGACAGTCCACCTAGACCACACATTCAAACACTGACTATAACACAACAGCACAAATAGAATGATAGTTTGGTCAGACAGTCCACCTAGACCACACATTCAAACACTGACTATAACACAACAGCACAAATAGAATGATAGTTTGGTCAGACAGTCCACCTAGACCACACATTCAAACACTGACTATAACACAACAGCACAAATAGAATGATAGTTTGGTCAGACAGTCCACCTAGACCACACATTCAAACACTGACTATAACACAACAGCACAAATAGAATGATAGTTTTGGTCAAACACAGTCCACCTAGACCCACACATCTCAAACACTGACTATAACACAACAGCACAAATAGAATGATAGTTTGGTCAAACAGTCCACCTAGACCACACATTCAAACACTGACTATAACAACAGCACAAATAGAATGATGTTTGGTTGAAGTCCCTACTTAGACAACATTCAAACACTGAATATAACACAAAATTAAAGCAGCCAATAGATGATGTTTGGTCAGACAGTCCACCTAGGACCACACATTCAAACACTGACTATAACAAGCACAATAGAATGATAGTTTGGTCAGTAGGACACAATTAAACATAGCACATTTCAAACACTGATAAACAACAGCACAGAATAGAATGGTCAGTACATGGTCAGACAGTCACCTATGACCACACATTCAAACATTGACTATAACACAACAGCACAAATAGAATTGATAGTTTGGTCAGACAGTCCACCTAGACCACACATTCAAAACATACTGACTATAACACAACAGCAAATAGAAAGAATGATAGTATGGTCAAACAGTCCACCTAGACCACACATTCAAACACTGACTATAACACAACAGCAACAAATAGAATGATTAGTTTGGTCACAACAGTCCACCTAGACCACACATTCAAACACTGACTATAACACAACAGCACAAATAGAATGATAGTTTGGTCAGACAGTCCACCTAGACCACACATTCAAACACTGACTATAACACAACAGCACAAATAGAATGATAGTTTTGGTCAGACAGTCCACCTAGACCACACATTCAAACACTGACTATAACACAACAGCACAAATAGAATGATAGTTTGGTCAGACAGTCCACCTAGACCACACATTCAAACACTGACTATAACACAACAGCACAAATAGAATGATAGTTTGGTCAGACAGTCCACCTAGACCACACATTCAAACACTGACTATAACACAACAGCACAAATAGAATGATAGTTTGGTCAGACAGTCCACCTAGACCACACATTCAAACACTGACTATAACACAACAGCACAAATAGAATGATAGTTTGGTCAGACAGTCCACCTAGACCACACATTCAAAACACTGACTATAACACAACAGCACAAATAGAATGATAGTTTGGTCAGACAGTCCACCTAGACCTCACACATTCAAACACTGACTATAACACAACAGCACAAATAGAATGATAGTTTGGTCAGACAGTCCACCTAGACCACACATTCAAACACTGACTATAACACAACAGCACAAATAGAATGATAGTTTGGTCAAACAGTCCCACCCTAGACCACACATTCAAACACTGACTACTAACACAACAGCACAAATAGAATGATAGTTTGGTCAAACAGTCCACCTAGACCACACATTCAAACACTGACTATAACACAACAGGCACAAATAGAATGATAGTTTGGTCAGACAGTCCCACCACTAGACCACACATTCAAACACTGACTATAACACAACAGCACAAATAGAATGATAGTTTGGTCAGACAGTCCACCTAGACCACACATTCAAACACTGACTATAACACAACAGCACAAATAGAATGATAGTTTGGTCAGACAGTCCACCTAGACCACACATTCAAACACTGACTATAACACAACAGCACAAATAGAATGATAGTTTGGTCAGAACAGTCCACCTAGACCACACATTCAAACACTGACTATAACACAACAGCACAAATAGAATGATAGTTTGGTCAGACAGTCCACCTAGACCACACATTCAAACACTGACTATAACACAACAGCACAAATAGAATGATAGTTTGGTCAAACAGTCCACCTAGACCACACATTCAAACACTGACTATAACACAACAGCACAAATAGAATGATAGTTTGGTCAAGACAGTCCACCTAGACCACACATTCAAACACTGACTATAACACAACAGCACAAATAGAATGATAGTTTGGTCAGACAGTCCACCTAGACCACACATTCAAACACTGACTATAACACAACAGCACAAATAGAATGATAGTTTGGTCAGACAGTCCACCTAGACCACACATTCAAACACTGACTATAACACAACAGCACAAATAGAATGATAGTTTGGTCAGACAGTCCACCTAGACCACACATTCAAACACTGACTATAACACAACAGCACAAATAGAATGATAGTTTGGTCAGACAGTCCACCTAGACCACACATTCAAACACTGACTATAACACAACAGCACAAATAGAATGATAGTTTGGTCAGACAGTCCACCTAGACCACACATTCAAACACTGACTATAACACAACAGCACAAATAGAATGATAGTTTGGTCAGACAGTCCACCTAGACCACACATTCAAACACTGACTATAACACAACAGCACAAATAGAATGATAGTTTGGTCAGACAGTCCACCTAGACCACACATTCAAACACTGACTATAACACAACAGCACAAATAGAATGATAGTTTGGTCAGACAGTCCACCTAGACCACACATTCAAACACTGACTATAACACAACAGCACAAATAGAATGATAGTTTGGTCAGACAGTCCACCTAGACCACACATTCAAACACTGACTATAACACAACAGCACAAATAGAATGATAGTTTGGGTCAGACAGTCCACCTAGGACCACACATTCAAACACTGACTATAACACAACAGCACAAATAGAATGATAGTTTGGTCAGAACAGTCCACCTAGACCACACATTCAAACACTGACTATAACACAACAGCACAAATAGAATGATAGTTTTGGTCAAACAGTCCACCTAGACCACACATTCAAACACTGACTATAACACAACAGCACAAATAGAATGATAGTTTGGTCAAACAGTCCACCTAGACCACACATTCAAACACTGACTATAACACAACAGCACAAATAGAATGATAGTTTGGTCAGACAGTCCACCTAGACCACACATTCAAACACTGGACTATAACACAACAGCACAAATAGAATGATAGTTTGGTCAGACAGTCCACCTAGACCACACATTCAAACACTGACTATAACACAACAGCACAAATAGAATGATAGTTGTTGGGTCAGACAGTCCACCTAGACCACACATTCAAACACTGACTATAACACAACAGCACAAATAGAATGATAGTTTGGTCAGACAGTCCACCTAGACCACACATTCAAACACTGACTATAACACAACAGCACAAATAGAATGATAGTTTGGTCATACAGTCCACCTAGACCACACATTCAAACACTGACTATAACACAACAGCACAAATAGAATGATAGTTTGGTCAGACAGTCCACCTAGACCACAACATTCAAACACTGACTATAACACAACAGCACAAATAGAATGATAGTTTGGTCAAACAGTCCACCTAGACCACACATTCAAACACTGACTATAACACAACAGCACAAATAGAATGATAGTTTGGTCAAACAGTCCACCTAGACCACACATTCAAACACTGACTATAACACAACAGCACAAATAGAATGATAGTTTTGGTCAGACAGTCCACCTAGACCACACATTCAAACACTGACTATAACACAACAGCACAAATAGAATGATAGTTTGGTTCAGACAGTCCACCTAGACCACACATTCAAACACTGACTATAACACAACAGCACAAATAGAATGATAGTTTGGTCAGACAGTCCACCTAGACCACAGCATTCAAACACTGACTATAACACAACAGCACAAATAGAATGATAGTTGGTCAGACAGTCCACCTAGACCACACATTCAAACACTGACTATAACACAACAGCACAAATAGAATGATAGTTTGGTCAGACAGTCCACCTAGACCACACATTCAAACACTGACTATAACACAACAGCACAAATAGAATGATTAGTTTGGTCAGACAGTCCACCTAGACCACACATTCAAACACTGACTATAACACAACAGCACAAATAGAAGTGATAGTTTGGTCAGACAGTCCACCTAGACCACACATTCAAACACTGACTATAACACAACAGCACAAATAGAATGATGAGTTTGGGTCCAGACAGTCCCCCTAGACCACACATTCAAACACTGAC
>JAVGWX010000251.1:52500-55000 GCA_036924085.1 Ariolimax columbianus | reverse complement strand
CGATCATTGGTATTGGTATACTGCAATTGAGAAAAGTATGGAGACCTATTCTTAATACTGCTGCATATCATTCCTTTTATTTCCTTCACCAAATGCTGGAGCGACTACAACTGCTGGTGCTGCTGCTACTACTACTACTACTCCGCAACTACTACTACTACTACTACTACTACAAGTACTACTACTACTACTACTAATAATACTACTACTGTCGCTGCTACTATCACCGCTACTACTACTGATATCGAAACTTCTACAACTACTACTACTACTACTGTCGCTGATACTACCGCATCTTCTACAACTAATACTACTACTACCGCAACTTCTACTACTGCTATTACTACTACTACTGCTACTACTACTACTAGCAACACTTCTACTACTACTACTACTACTACAACTACTAATACTGCTACTACTACTACTACTACCGCAAAGTCTACTACTGCTACTACTACTACTAGCGACACTTCTACTACTACTGCTACTACTACTGCTACTACTACTACTACCTACCGCTGCTAATACCAGCGCCGCTACTACTACTACTGCTAATACCAGCGCTGCTACTACTACTACTACTACTACTACTACTACTGCTACTACTACTACTACTACTAGCGACACTTCTACTACTACTAATACTGCTGCTACTACTACTACTAGCGACACTTCTACTACTACTACTACTAATACTGCTGCTACTACTACTACTACTACTACTACTACCGCTGCTAATACCAGCGCTGCTACTACTACTACTGCTATTACCAGCGCTGCTACTACTACTACTACTACTACTACTACTACTGCTGCTACTACTACTACTACTACTACTACTACTAGCGACACTTCTACTACTACTACTAATACTGCTGCTACTACTACTACTACTACTACCGCTGCTAATACCAGCGCTGCTACTAGTACTAGTACTAGTACTACTACTACTACTAGCGACACTTCTACTACTACTGCTACTACTACTGCTACTACTACTGCTACTACTACTACTACTACTAGCGACACTTCTACTACTACTACTACTACTACTAATACTGCTGCTGCTACTACTACTACTACTACTACTACTAGCGACACTTCTACTACTACTACTAATACTGCTGCTGCTACTACTACTACTACTACTACTACTACCGCTGCTAATACCAGCGCTGCTACTACTACTACTGCTAATACCAGCGCAGCTACTACTACTACTGCTACTACTGCTACTACTACCGCAAAGTCTACTACTACTACTACTACTACTACTTCAAAGAATTCCGCTACACCTGCTTCTGTCACTGCTATTACTACCATAAATACAAACATGAAACAACAACCACCAAATAGTGTTGACCTAAACAATGTGTGAATGGGTGCCCGCCGTTGTCAAATTTGAGCGCGTTAATTACTGGTTGTTACTCTGGTGAACGGTAATCAGCGGGCCCTATCTGTCAGGCTCGTGTCTGTCGTAGTGAAACGCCATGTCATGCTCGGCCATAGATAGATTAAATGTTTGGGATGGATGGACGGATAGATATACAGAAACAAAGATAGGCAATTAGACATTGTAATGACGGGATGTTCATCAAGCCTAGGTGTCTAACTAAGCAAGGTGGGTTGTTGGCGGGATCTGTTTACATTAGTGTGAGACCAGGTGTTTTAAGCGTGATGTTTAAGCGTCTGTCCGCACCTTTTTGGTTAGTAAATGGCCTTTGTTTGCCGCGGCCTGTCTAGCTATGGGCGGGACTTACTTGGTAATGATCCTAACAACTTCAAAACATGTTATATAATTATAATGATGTGGGTATGGTATTATACTGAAGTACGAATTCAAAAATTGTCATGGGGAAGAAACAATTCACATTTTACTTACATGGGTGTGTGAAAGTGTGTAGTCTGCTTGGCCATCTGTGGTCGCTACTAGAGCCAGCCAGCCAGCCAGCCAGCCAGCAAGCGTGTTGTGTTTGTAGTCGAGAAATGAAATGAACAACAGTTCGTACATACCAGTATGAGTATGGTTGCTGAGCGATGCTAATCTCGTGCGAAATGTAACAAGAAATGTGAAAACAACTCACCCAACCTTGAACCCCAGATGGTGTCGTTGGTGAAGTTATTTTTAAATGCTGTAATAAAGAAAGGGATTACAAAGGCAATTGTCTTCTCGTGTTTGTTATTCCATTGTCGCTTTTGTCTGGATGTATAGTTTCTCCGGTTTTCTTGTGGATGTCTCGTGTGTGTGTGTGTGTGTGTGCGTGCGTGCGTGCGTGCGTGTGTGTGTGTGTGTGTGTGTCATTGTGTATGTGTGTGTGTGTCATTGTGTATGTGTGTATGTGTGTCTATATTATATATATATATATATATATATATATGTATATATATAATATATATATTTCGATTTCCAGATTCTGTAAAGGAATTTAGCACATGTTGGTGGTTGTTGACAGTTATAGAAGGAAAGTGTTGTACTCGAACTGCACTTTGTGTTCGG
>JAVGWX010000251.1:40000-42500 GCA_036924085.1 Ariolimax columbianus | reverse complement strand
GTCGCTGCTACTATCACCGCTACTACTACTGATATCGAAACTTCTACAACTACTACTACTACTACTGTCGCTGATACTACCGCATCTTCTACAACTAATACTACTACTACCGCAACTTCTACTACTGCTATTACTACTACTACTGCTACTACTACTACTAGCAACACTTCTACTACTACTACTACTACTACAACTACTAATACTGCTACTACTACTACTACTACCGCAAAGTCTACTACTGCTACTACTACTACTAGCGACACTTCTACTACTACTGCTACTACTACTGCTACTACTACTACTACCTACCGCTGCTAATACCAGCGCCGCTACTACTACTACTGCTAATACCAGCGCTGCTACTACTACTACTACTACTACTACTACTACTGCTACTACTACTACTACTACTAGCGACACTTCTACTACTACTAATACTGCTGCTACTACTACTACTAGCGACACTTCTACTACTACTACTACTAATACTGCTGCTACTACTACTACTACTACTACTACTACCGCTGCTAATACCAGCGCTGCTACTACTACTACTGCTATTACCAGCGCTGCTACTACTACTACTACTACTACTACTACTACTGCTGCTACTACTACTACTACTACTACTACTACTAGCGACACTTCTACTACTACTACTAATACTGCTGCTACTACTACTACTACTACTACCGCTGCTAATACCAGCGCTGCTACTAGTACTAGTACTAGTACTACTACTACTACTAGCGACACTTCTACTACTACTGCTACTACTACTGCTACTACTACTGCTACTACTACTACTACTACTAGCGACACTTCTACTACTACTACTACTACTACTAATACTGCTGCTGCTACTACTACTACTACTACTACTACTAGCGACACTTCTACTACTACTACTAATACTGCTGCTGCTACTACTACTACTACTACTACTACTACCGCTGCTAATACCAGCGCTGCTACTACTACTACTGCTAATACCAGCGCAGCTACTACTACTACTGCTACTACTGCTACTACTACCGCAAAGTCTACTACTACTACTACTACTACTACTTCAAAGAATTCCGCTACACCTGCTTCTGTCACTGCTATTACTACCATAAATACAAACATGAAACAACAACCACCAAATAGTGTTGACCTAAACAATGTGTGAATGGGTGCCCGCCGTTGTCAAATTTGAGCGCGTTAATTACTGGTTGTTACTCTGGTGAACGGTAATCAGCGGGCCCTATCTGTCAGGCTCGTGTCTGTCGTAGTGAAACGCCATGTCATGCTCGGCCATAGATAGATTAAATGTTTGGGATGGATGGACGGATAGATATACAGAAACAAAGATAGGCAATTAGACATTGTAATGACGGGATGTTCATCAAGCCTAGGTGTCTAACTAAGCAAGGTGGGTTGTTGGCGGGATCTGTTTACATTAGTGTGAGACCAGGTGTTTTAAGCGTGATGTTTAAGCGTCTGTCCGCACCTTTTTGGTTAGTAAATGGCCTTTGTTTGCCGCGGCCTGTCTAGCTATGGGCGGGACTTACTTGGTAATGATCCTAACAACTTCAAAACATGTTATATAATTATAATGATGTGGGTATGGTATTATACTGAAGTACGAATTCAAAAATTGTCATGGGGAAGAAACAATTCACATTTTACTTACATGGGTGTGTGAAAGTGTGTAGTCTGCTTGGCCATCTGTGGTCGCTACTAGAGCCAGCCAGCCAGCCAGCCAGCCAGCAAGCGTGTTGTGTTTGTAGTCGAGAAATGAAATGAACAACAGTTCGTACATACCAGTATGAGTATGGTTGCTGAGCGATGCTAATCTCGTGCGAAATGTAACAAGAAATGTGAAAACAACTCACCCAACCTTGAACCCCAGATGGTGTCGTTGGTGAAGTTATTTTTAAATGCTGTAATAAAGAAAGGGATTACAAAGGCAATTGTCTTCTCGTGTTTGTTATTCCATTGTCGCTTTTGTCTGGATGTATAGTTTCTCCGGTTTTCTTGTGGATGTCTCGTGTGTGTGTGTGTGTGTGTGCGTGCGTGCGTGCGTGCGTGTGTGTGTGTGTGTGTGTGTCATTGTGTATGTGTGTGTGTGTCATTGTGTATGTGTGTATGTGTGTCTATATTATATATATATATATATATATATATATGTATATATATAATATATATATTTCGATTTCCAGATTCTGTAAAGGAATTTAGCACATGTTGGTGGTTGTTGACAGTTATAGAAGGAAAGTGTTGTACTCGAACTGCACTTTGTGTTCGGTCTGGGCTACATCTATGATCGGGTAAGTGTCGTGGCTGCGGTTACAACTACTCCATAGCTAGTCGCCAGTGTCGGTATAAGATATGTCTGTATTTCGAAGGTCATTTATTGTACGCGTGTCGCGCAGGTCTCCGCACAACATTCTTCCAGTACCGCTAGATGGAACTGCTGTTTGTAATTCCATGTTGGGTACGGTAGAGTCGTGTAGGC
>JAVGWX010000251.1:27500-30000 GCA_036924085.1 Ariolimax columbianus | reverse complement strand
TACTACTACCGCAAAGTCTACTACTGCTACTACTACTACTAGCGACACTTCTACTACTACTGCTACTACTACTGCTACTACTACTACTACCTACCGCTGCTAATACCAGCGCCGCTACTACTACTACTGCTAATACCAGCGCTGCTACTACTACTACTACTACTACTACTACTACTGCTACTACTACTACTACTACTAGCGACACTTCTACTACTACTAATACTGCTGCTACTACTACTACTAGCGACACTTCTACTACTACTACTACTAATACTGCTGCTACTACTACTACTACTACTACTACTACCGCTGCTAATACCAGCGCTGCTACTACTACTACTGCTATTACCAGCGCTGCTACTACTACTACTACTACTACTACTACTACTGCTGCTACTACTACTACTACTACTACTACTACTAGCGACACTTCTACTACTACTACTAATACTGCTGCTACTACTACTACTACTACTACCGCTGCTAATACCAGCGCTGCTACTAGTACTAGTACTAGTACTACTACTACTACTAGCGACACTTCTACTACTACTGCTACTACTACTGCTACTACTACTGCTACTACTACTACTACTACTAGCGACACTTCTACTACTACTACTACTACTACTAATACTGCTGCTGCTACTACTACTACTACTACTACTACTAGCGACACTTCTACTACTACTACTAATACTGCTGCTGCTACTACTACTACTACTACTACTACTACCGCTGCTAATACCAGCGCTGCTACTACTACTACTGCTAATACCAGCGCAGCTACTACTACTACTGCTACTACTGCTACTACTACCGCAAAGTCTACTACTACTACTACTACTACTACTTCAAAGAATTCCGCTACACCTGCTTCTGTCACTGCTATTACTACCATAAATACAAACATGAAACAACAACCACCAAATAGTGTTGACCTAAACAATGTGTGAATGGGTGCCCGCCGTTGTCAAATTTGAGCGCGTTAATTACTGGTTGTTACTCTGGTGAACGGTAATCAGCGGGCCCTATCTGTCAGGCTCGTGTCTGTCGTAGTGAAACGCCATGTCATGCTCGGCCATAGATAGATTAAATGTTTGGGATGGATGGACGGATAGATATACAGAAACAAAGATAGGCAATTAGACATTGTAATGACGGGATGTTCATCAAGCCTAGGTGTCTAACTAAGCAAGGTGGGTTGTTGGCGGGATCTGTTTACATTAGTGTGAGACCAGGTGTTTTAAGCGTGATGTTTAAGCGTCTGTCCGCACCTTTTTGGTTAGTAAATGGCCTTTGTTTGCCGCGGCCTGTCTAGCTATGGGCGGGACTTACTTGGTAATGATCCTAACAACTTCAAAACATGTTATATAATTATAATGATGTGGGTATGGTATTATACTGAAGTACGAATTCAAAAATTGTCATGGGGAAGAAACAATTCACATTTTACTTACATGGGTGTGTGAAAGTGTGTAGTCTGCTTGGCCATCTGTGGTCGCTACTAGAGCCAGCCAGCCAGCCAGCCAGCCAGCAAGCGTGTTGTGTTTGTAGTCGAGAAATGAAATGAACAACAGTTCGTACATACCAGTATGAGTATGGTTGCTGAGCGATGCTAATCTCGTGCGAAATGTAACAAGAAATGTGAAAACAACTCACCCAACCTTGAACCCCAGATGGTGTCGTTGGTGAAGTTATTTTTAAATGCTGTAATAAAGAAAGGGATTACAAAGGCAATTGTCTTCTCGTGTTTGTTATTCCATTGTCGCTTTTGTCTGGATGTATAGTTTCTCCGGTTTTCTTGTGGATGTCTCGTGTGTGTGTGTGTGTGTGTGCGTGCGTGCGTGCGTGCGTGTGTGTGTGTGTGTGTGTGTCATTGTGTATGTGTGTGTGTGTCATTGTGTATGTGTGTATGTGTGTCTATATTATATATATATATATATATATATATATGTATATATATAATATATATATTTCGATTTCCAGATTCTGTAAAGGAATTTAGCACATGTTGGTGGTTGTTGACAGTTATAGAAGGAAAGTGTTGTACTCGAACTGCACTTTGTGTTCGGTCTGGGCTACATCTATGATCGGGTAAGTGTCGTGGCTGCGGTTACAACTACTCCATAGCTAGTCGCCAGTGTCGGTATAAGATATGTCTGTATTTCGAAGGTCATTTATTGTACGCGTGTCGCGCAGGTCTCCGCACAACATTCTTCCAGTACCGCTAGATGGAACTGCTGTTTGTAATTCCATGTTGGGTACGGTAGAGTCGTGTAGGCAGCAACTGCAGGTCGATCTAGACAAAATTTATGGATGGGTGTTTGATTTGCTATGAACCAATGACAGCTATTCGCAGTGAGGTATTCACGTAGCCAATCCACTAACTAATGAAACAGACAAACGCGCAAGGATAGCCCATGTACTTGGGACATCTGTAGTGTAGTGTAGGCAGCTTGATCAACTTGCTGTAATGAAATCTTTGCAGCAAGGAGAA
>JAVGWX010000251.1:15000-20000 GCA_036924085.1 Ariolimax columbianus | reverse complement strand
TTGATAGGGCAGACATTTGAAAGATGCGTCGCCGGCACATGAGGCCATGCGATCAGCACAAAGTTATCCAGAGTCACCAGTGGGGACGCCGCAACCCCGCGAGGGGAAACGACGATTGGTTTTGAACTAATAAAAGCGCTCTTTCCGCGAGGGTCGGAGCTTGGTAAGCATGTATTAGCTCTAGAATTGCCACAGTTATCCAAGTAGGATCGTGTCATCTAAGGAACCTCGACTGATTTAATGAGCCATTCGCGGTTTCACCGTGAGACAGTGTGAACTTAGACATGCATGGCTTAATCTTTGAGACAAGCATATGACTACTGGCAGGATCAACCAGATATCTGTCGGAGACGTACGTACTGCGCACACCGGTCGGCGGAGGAAGGGTGTGTAAAAAGCCTCACTGGGACGGCCGCAGGGACCGACTGACGGGACGGACGGACGGTTGTTCCACCCGTCCCTCACTCCGTCGACCTAGGACCGCCTGACAGGGGCCTCCCACACGCACCAGACGACCGACCGACCGGGCTCGCTCGAGGAGGGATGGCAGCGCTCTGTGCAGAACGGATCCCAACGACCTCGGCGACGAATTTCACTGGGACTAGAGACACAATTTGGCCTGCCGGCCCTTCTTCTCCGTAGGGAGAACGCAGGGCCTCGAGGCAACGATTCCTGCTTTCCATTTGCCGGTCACAAGCTCTTTGCGAGAGTCGGACCACCAGCGAGACGTACTGTCGAGCTCTGCTATAAGCCTTAGATAAATCACCACGGACGGACCACGTTTCCTGATACGGACCAGACTAGCGCACCTCGGTGGAGGAGCCACTACCACAAACCGCACCCAATTCGCACTACGGGGAAAGGCAGGCGAGCGTTTTCCGCAAGCCCGCGCTATCGCTCCGCCTGGCGGGACTGAGATCGCTTTACGAACACTGGTTGAAATTGAGTCGCCGCAGCGAGACAACTACCCCAGATAATATACATTCCGGGGGTCAGGTCAGGACACACTGAGCGCCGTTCGCGTTTGTCGGCGAAAGTTGTACAGTTGCGTGACTACCGTGGGAGCGGTGTGTTGTGTCATGCCGCTCCCCTAGCGGAGCGGCACTCCCGTTGGAGGGATCGAGCTGAAAATTGGAACCCGATTATTTTAGCGCACTGCGAGCGCAAATTGATTTTCAATTTCCCGCCACCACCATTAGAAGTGGTACTTCGCTCGGGGGCGCAAGGTGGAAAACCTGGTAAAAAGTAGGATGTAACGTTAAAAGTCGATCACAACGAAGTTGCCGTAGTGGGGGAAGTGTTGATGTCACTATCCCCTATGCGATGCGTCCCCGTTTCAACGGAAAAGAACTCATGTTTACATCATTTTCCAGTGAATTTCTATCGAGTGTGTGTCTTTTTATAAAAAATAACATGTCATCTATATCGAAGCAGGCTTTGTCCGTGCTTGGCGCCGAAATTTCAAATCAATCTCGCATAATCGCGCGCAAAGAAGACGACTGGTATAGGGCCGGCAAACGCAGTACTAATTGGATGTTGTTGAATATATGCTCGATTGGGGACTCCTCCTCGACTCACTCACTCAATAAAAATCATTATTTTCAAACCATTGTGTTTTGGTGGTTTGTTGTTGTTGTTGTTGTTTAGTTTTCGCTGATGTAGTAGTTGTTGTTGTTGTTTATTGTGGTTGTTGTTGTTGAGTTTTCGCTGATGTTTTTGTGGTGTTTGTTTTCGATTCCTATGCAATTGAACTTACAGCCGGTTGTACAACTTGATGCGTATGACAGCAAACGACGGAGAAGAATTAGAAGAAGATGAAGAAGAGGAATTATTAATATAACTTGTTGCATTGTTTATACGACTGGCGATCATTGGTATTGGTATACTGCAATTGAGAAAAGTATGGAGACCTATTCTTAATACTGCTGCATATCATTCCTTTTATTTCCTTCACCAAATGCTGGAGCGACTACAACTGCTGGTGCTGCTGCTACTACTACTACTACTCCGCAACTACTACTACTACTACTACTACTACAAGTACTACTACTACTACTACTAATAATACTACTACTGTCGCTGCTACTATCACCGCTACTACTACTGATATCGAAACTTCTACAACTACTACTACTACTACTGTCGCTGATACTACCGCATCTTCTACAACTAATACTACTACTACCGCAACTTCTACTACTGCTATTACTACTACTACTGCTACTACTACTACTAGCAACACTTCTACTACTACTACTACTACTACAACTACTAATACTGCTACTACTACTACTACTACCGCAAAGTCTACTACTGCTACTACTACTACTAGCGACACTTCTACTACTACTGCTACTACTACTGCTACTACTACTACTACCTACCGCTGCTAATACCAGCGCCGCTACTACTACTACTGCTAATACCAGCGCTGCTACTACTACTACTACTACTACTACTACTACTGCTACTACTACTACTACTACTAGCGACACTTCTACTACTACTAATACTGCTGCTACTACTACTACTAGCGACACTTCTACTACTACTACTACTAATACTGCTGCTACTACTACTACTACTACTACTACTACCGCTGCTAATACCAGCGCTGCTACTACTACTACTGCTATTACCAGCGCTGCTACTACTACTACTACTACTACTACTACTACTGCTGCTACTACTACTACTACTACTACTACTACTAGCGACACTTCTACTACTACTACTAATACTGCTGCTACTACTACTACTACTACTACCGCTGCTAATACCAGCGCTGCTACTAGTACTAGTACTAGTACTACTACTACTACTAGCGACACTTCTACTACTACTGCTACTACTACTGCTACTACTACTGCTACTACTACTACTACTACTAGCGACACTTCTACTACTACTACTACTACTACTAATACTGCTGCTGCTACTACTACTACTACTACTACTACTAGCGACACTTCTACTACTACTACTAATACTGCTGCTGCTACTACTACTACTACTACTACTACTACCGCTGCTAATACCAGCGCTGCTACTACTACTACTGCTAATACCAGCGCAGCTACTACTACTACTGCTACTACTGCTACTACTACCGCAAAGTCTACTACTACTACTACTACTACTACTTCAAAGAATTCCGCTACACCTGCTTCTGTCACTGCTATTACTACCATAAATACAAACATGAAACAACAACCACCAAATAGTGTTGACCTAAACAATGTGTGAATGGGTGCCCGCCGTTGTCAAATTTGAGCGCGTTAATTACTGGTTGTTACTCTGGTGAACGGTAATCAGCGGGCCCTATCTGTCAGGCTCGTGTCTGTCGTAGTGAAACGCCATGTCATGCTCGGCCATAGATAGATTAAATGTTTGGGATGGATGGACGGATAGATATACAGAAACAAAGATAGGCAATTAGACATTGTAATGACGGGATGTTCATCAAGCCTAGGTGTCTAACTAAGCAAGGTGGGTTGTTGGCGGGATCTGTTTACATTAGTGTGAGACCAGGTGTTTTAAGCGTGATGTTTAAGCGTCTGTCCGCACCTTTTTGGTTAGTAAATGGCCTTTGTTTGCCGCGGCCTGTCTAGCTATGGGCGGGACTTACTTGGTAATGATCCTAACAACTTCAAAACATGTTATATAATTATAATGATGTGGGTATGGTATTATACTGAAGTACGAATTCAAAAATTGTCATGGGGAAGAAACAATTCACATTTTACTTACATGGGTGTGTGAAAGTGTGTAGTCTGCTTGGCCATCTGTGGTCGCTACTAGAGCCAGCCAGCCAGCCAGCCAGCCAGCAAGCGTGTTGTGTTTGTAGTCGAGAAATGAAATGAACAACAGTTCGTACATACCAGTATGAGTATGGTTGCTGAGCGATGCTAATCTCGTGCGAAATGTAACAAGAAATGTGAAAACAACTCACCCAACCTTGAACCCCAGATGGTGTCGTTGGTGAAGTTATTTTTAAATGCTGTAATAAAGAAAGGGATTACAAAGGCAATTGTCTTCTCGTGTTTGTTATTCCATTGTCGCTTTTGTCTGGATGTATAGTTTCTCCGGTTTTCTTGTGGATGTCTCGTGTGTGTGTGTGTGTGTGTGCGTGCGTGCGTGCGTGCGTGTGTGTGTGTGTGTGTGTGTCATTGTGTATGTGTGTGTGTGTCATTGTGTATGTGTGTATGTGTGTCTATATTATATATATATATATATATATATATATGTATATATATAATATATATATTTCGATTTCCAGATTCTGTAAAGGAATTTAGCACATGTTGGTGGTTGTTGACAGTTATAGAAGGAAAGTGTTGTACTCGAACTGCACTTTGTGTTCGGTCTGGGCTACATCTATGATCGGGTAAGTGTCGTGGCTGCGGTTACAACTACTCCATAGCTAGTCGCCAGTGTCGGTATAAGATATGTCTGTATTTCGAAGGTCATTTATTGTACGCGTGTCGCGCAGGTCTCCGCACAACATTCTTCCAGTACCGCTAGATGGAACTGCTGTTTGTAATTCCATGTTGGGTACGGTAGAGTCGTGTAGGCAGCAACTGCAGGTCGATCTAGACAAAATTTATGGATGGGTGTTTGATTTGCTATGAACCAATGACAGCTATTCGCAGTGAGGTATTCACGTAGCCAATCCACTAACTAATGAAACAGACAAACGCGCAAGGATAGCCCATGTACTTGGGACATCTGTAGTGTAGTGTAGGCAGCTTGATCAACTTGCTGTAATGAAATCTTTGCAGCAAGGAGAAAGGGGGGAAAAGAATGGTCACATCTCTGTACACCTATTCTCAATGTTCAAGCTCTAAAGTTAGCAAATATCTTCTCCACTGGCTTGCCTGTCCTGTTAGCCATTCGGTAATCACTACTGGCCGCCTCTCGGACGCTTTACCTGCACTCAGGAGACGTTACAGCAATGCTAACATTTTCTGTACACCTTTTTGGACTTGTGTTTTTTTCGC
>JAVGWX010000251.1:5000-7500 GCA_036924085.1 Ariolimax columbianus | reverse complement strand
CGTGTCATCTAAGGAACCTCGACTGATTTAATGAGCCATTCGCGGTTTCACCGTGAGACAGTGTGAACTTAGACATGCATGGCTTAATCTTTGAGACAAGCATATGACTACTGGCAGGATCAACCAGATATCTGTCGGAGACGTACGTACTGCGCACACCGGTCGGCGGAGGAAGGGTGTGTAAAAAGCCTCACTGGGACGGCCGCAGGGACCGACTGACGGGACGGACGGACGGTTGTTCCACCCGTCCCTCACTCCGTCGACCTAGGACCGCCTGACAGGGGCCTCCCACACGCACCAGACGACCGACCGACCGGGCTCGCTCGAGGAGGGATGGCAGCGCTCTGTGCAGAACGGATCCCAACGACCTCGGCGATGAATTTCACTGGGACTGGAGACAATTTGGCCTGCCGGCCTGCCCTCGAGGCAACGATTCCTGCTTTCCATTTGCCGGTCACAAGCTCTTTGCGAGAGTCGGACCACCAGCGAGACGTACTGTCGAGCTCTGCTATAAGCCTTAGATAAATCACCACGGACGGACCACGTTTCCTGATACGGACCAGACTAGCGCACCTCGGTGGAGGAGCCACTACCACAAACCGCACCCAATTCGCACTACGGGGAAAGGCAGGCGAGCGTTTTCCGCAAGCCCGCGCTATCGCTCCGCCTGGCGGGACTGAGATCGCTTTACGAACACTGGTTGAAATTGAGTCGCCGCAGCGAGACAACTACCCCAGATAATATACATTCCGGGGGTCAGGTCAGGACACACTGAGCGCCGTTCGCGTTTGTCGGCGAAAGTTGTACAGTTGCGTGACTACCGTGGGAGCGGTGTGTTGTGTCATGCCGCTCCCCTAGCGGAGCGGCACTCCCGTTGGAGGGATCGAGCTGAAAATTGGAACCCGATTATTTTAGCGCACTGCGAGCGCAAATTGATTTTCAATTTCCCGCCACCACCATTAGAAGTGGTACTTCGCTCGGGGGCGCAAGGTGGAAAACCTGGTAAAAAGTAGGATGTAACGTTAAAAGTCGATCACAACGAAGTTGCCGTAGTGGGGGAAGTGTTGATGTCACTATCCCCTATGCGATGCGTCCCCGTTTCAACGGAAAAGAACTCATGTTTACATCATTTTCCAGTGAATTTCTATCGAGTGTGTGTCTTTTTATAAAAAATAACATGTCATCTATATCGAAGCAGGCTTTGTCCGTGCTTGGCGCCGAAATTTCAAATCAATCTCGCATAATCGCGCGCAAAGAAGACGACTGGTATAGGGCCGGCAAACGCAGTACTAATTGGATGTTGTTGAATATATGCTCGATTGGGGACTCCTCCTCGACTCACTCACTCAATAAAAATCATTATTTTCAAACCATTGTGTTTTGGTGGTTTGTTGTTGTTGTTGTTGTTTAGTTTTCGCTGATGTAGTAGTTGTTGTTGTTGTTTATTGTGGTTGTTGTTGTTGAGTTTTCGCTGATGTTTTTGTGGTGTTTGTTTTCGATTCCTATGCAATTGAACTTACAGCCGGTTGTACAACTTGATGCGTATGACAGCAAACGACGGAGAAGAATTAGAAGAAGATGAAGAAGAGGAATTATTAATATAACTTGTTGCATTGTTTATACGACTGGCGATCATTGGTATTGGTATACTGCAATTGAGAAAAGTATGGAGACCTATTCTTAATACTGCTGCATATCATTCCTTTTATTTCCTTCACCAAATGCTGGAGCGACTACAACTGCTGGTGCTGCTGCTACTACTACTACTACTACTCCGCAACTACTACTACTACTACTACAAGTACTACTACTACTACTACTAATAATACTACTACTGTCGCTGCTACTATCACCGCTACTACTACTGATATCGAAACTTCTACAACTACTACTACTACTACTGTCGCTGATACTACCGCATCTTCTACAACTAATACTACTACTACCGCAACTTCTACTACTGCTATTACTACTACTACTGCTGCTACTACTACTACTAGCAACACTTCTACTACTACTACTACTACAACTACTAATACTGCTACTACTACTACTACTACTACTACTACTACTACCGCAAAGTCTACTACTGCTACTACTACTACTAGCGACACTTCTACTACTACTGCTACTACTACTACTACTACTACCGCTGCTAATACCAGCGCCGCTACTACTACTACTGCTAATACCAGCGCTGCTACTACTACTACTACTACTACTACTACTGCTACTACTACTACTACTACTAGCGACACTTCTACTACTACTAATACTGCTGCTACTACTACTACTACTAGCGACACTTCTACTACTACTACTACTAATACTGCTGCTGCTACTACTACTACTACTACTACTACTACCGCTGCTAATACCAGCGCTGCTACTACTACTACTACTGCTATTACCAGCGCTGCTACTACTACTACTACTACTACTACTACTACTACTGCTGCTACTACTACTACTACTACTACTACTAGCGACACTTCTACTA
>JAVGWX010000250.1:0-64962 GCA_036924085.1 Ariolimax columbianus | reverse complement strand
AGTTTTTCTTGTCAGTAAAATTACTTGAAAGTCTGTGGAAATGCTTTTAACTTATCCACATAATTAGTGCGTTAAAATTGCAATACATTTCAAACGGCTGAAAATTGTCTAAACTTATGATCTGCAACTTTTTTTAAAATCGTGTTTAATTTTAATTTTAGAAACATTAGTTTTTCTTGTCAGTAAAATTACTTGAAAGTCTGTGGAAATGCTTTTAACTTATCCACATAATTACTGCGTTAAAATTGCAATACATTTCAAACGGCTGAAAATTGTCTAAACTTATGATCTGCAACTTTTTTAAAAATCGTGTTTAATTTAAATTTTAGAAACATTAGTTTTTCTTGTCAGTAAAATTACTTGAAAGTCTGTGGAAATGCTTTTAACTTATCCACATAATTAGTGCGTTAAAATTGCAATACATTTCAAACGGCTGAAAATTGTCTAAACTTATGATCTGCAACTTTTTTTTAAATCGTGTTTAATTTTAATTTTAGAAACATTAGTTTTTCTTGTCAGTAAAATTACTTGAAAGTTTGTGGAAATGCTTTTAACTTATCCACATAATTAGTGCGTTAAAATTGCAATACATTTCAAACGGCTGAAAATTGTCTAAACTTATGATCTGCAACTTTTTTTAAAATCGTGTTTAATTTTAATTTTAGAAACATTAGTTTTTCTTGTCAGTAAAATTACTTGAAAGTCTGTGGAAATGCTTTTAACTTATCCACATAATTACTGCGTTAAAATTGCAATACATTTCAAACGGCTGAAAATTGTCTAAACTTATGATCTGCAACTTTTTTAAAAATCGTGTTTAATTTAAATTTTAGAAACATTAGTTTTTCTTGTCAGTAAAATTACTTGAAAGTCTGTGGAAATGCTTTTAACTTATCCACATAATTAGTGCGTTAAAATTGCAATACATTTCAAACGGCTGAAAATTGTCTAAACTTATGATCTGCAACTTTTTTTTAAATCGTGTTTAATTTTAATTTTAGAAACATTAGTTTTTCTTGTCAGTAAAATTACTTGAAAGTTTGTGGAAATGCTTTTAACTTATCCACATAATTAGTGCGTTAAAATTGCAATACATTTCAAACGGCTGAAAATTGTCTAAACTTATGATCTGCAACTTTTTTTAAAATCGTGTTTAATTTTAATTTTAGAAACATTAGTTTTTCTTGTAAGTAAAATTACTTGAAAGTCAGTGGAAATGCTTTTAACTTATCCACATAATTAGGGCGTTAAAATTGCAATACATTTCAAACGGCTGAAAATTGTCTAAATTTATGATCTGCAACTTTTTTTAAAATCGTGTTTAATTTTAATTTTAGAAACATTAGTTTTTCTTGTCAGTAAAATTACTTGAAAGTCTGTGGAAATGCCTTTAACTTATCCACATAATTAGTGCGTTAAAATTGCAATACATTTCAAACTGCTGAAAATTGTCTAAACTTATGATCTGCAACTTTTTTTAAAATCGTGTTTAATTTTAATTTTAGAAACATTAGTTTTTCTTGTCAGTAAAATTACTTGAAAGTCTGTGGAAATGCTTTTATCCACATAATTAGTGCGTTAAAATTGCAATACATTTCAAACGGCTGAAAATTGTCTAAACTTATGATCTGCAACTTTTTTTTAAATCGTGTTTAATTTTAATTTTAGAAACATTAGTTTTTCTTGTCAGTAAAATTACTTGAAAGTTTGTGGAAATGCTTTTAACTTATCCACATAATTAGTGCGTTAAAATTGCAATACATTTCAAACGGCTGAAAATTGTCTAAACTTATGATCTGCAACTTTTTTTAAAATCGTGTTTAATTTTAATTTTAGAAACATTAGTTTTTCTTGTAAGTAAAATTACTTGAAAGTCAGTGGAAATGCTTTTAACTTATCCACATAATTAGTGCGTTAAAAGTGCAATACATTTCAAACGGCTGAAAATTGTCTAAACTTATGATCTGCAACTTTTTTTAAAATCGTGTTTAATTTTAATTTTAGAAACATTAGTTTTTCTTGTCAGTAAAATTACTTGAAAGTCTGTGGAAATGCTTTTAACTTATCCACATAATTAGTGCGTTAAAATTGCAATACATTTCAAACGGCTGAAAATTGTCTAAACTTATGATGTGCAACTTTTTTAAAAATCGTGTTTAATTTTAATTTTAGAAACATTAGTTTTTCTTGTCAGTAAAATTACTTGAAAGTCTGTGGAAATGCTTTTAACTTATCCACATAATTAGTGCGTTAAAATTGCAATACATTTCAAACGGCTGAAAAATGTCTAAACTTATGATCTGCAACTTTTTTTAAAATCGTGTTTAATTTTAATTTTAGAAACATTAGTTTTTCTTGTCAGTAAAATTACTTGAAAGTCAGTGGAAATGCTTTTAACTTATCCACATAATTAGGGCGTTAAAATTGCAATACATTTCAAACGGCTGAAAATTGTCTAAACTTATGATCTGCAACTTTTTTTAAAATCGTGTTTAATTTTAATTTTAGAAACATTAGTTTTTCTTGTCAGTAAAATTACTTGAAAGTCTGTGGAAATGCTTTTAACTTATCCACATAATTAGTGCGTTAAAATTGCAATACATTTCAAACGGCTGAAAATTGTCTAAACTTATGATCTGCAACTTTTTTTTAAATCGTGTTTAATTTTAATTTTAGAAACATTAGTTTTTCTTGTAAGTAAAATTACTTGAAAGTCAGTGGAAATGCTTTTAACTTATCCACATAATTAGTGCGTTAAAAGTGCAATACATTTCAAACGGCTGAAAATTGTCTAAACTTATGATCTGCAACTTTTTTTAAAATCGTGTTTAATTTTAATTTTAGAAACATTAGTTTTTCTTGTCAGTAAAATTACTTGAAAGTCTGTGGAAATGCTTTTAACTTATCCACATAATTAGTGCGTTAAAATTGCAATACATTTCAAACGGCTGAAAATTGTCTAAACTTATGATCTGCAACTTTTTTAAAAATCGTGTTTAATTTTAATTTTAGAAACATTAGTTTTTCTTGTCAGTAAAATTACTTGAAAGTCTGTGGAAATGCTTTTAACTTATCCACATAATTAGTGCGTTAAAATTGCAATACATTTCAAACTGCTGAAAATTGTCTAAACTTATGATCTGCAACTTTTTTTCAAATTGTGTTTAATTTTAATTTTAGAAACATTAGTTTTTCTTGTCAGTAAAATTACTTGAAAGTCAGTGGAAATGCTTTTAACTTATCCACATAATTAGGGCGTTAAAATTGCAATACATTTCAAACGGCTGAAAATTGTCTAAACTTATGATCTGCAACTTTTTTTAAAATCGTGTTTAATTTTAATTTTAGAAACATTAGTTTTTCTTGTCAGTAAAATTACTTGAAAGTCTGTGGAAATGCTTTTAACTTATCCACATAATTAGTGCGTTAAAATTGCAATACATTTCAAACTGCTGAAAATTGTCTAAACTTATGATCTGCAACTTTTTTTAAAATCGTGTTTAATTTTAATTTTAGAAACATTAGTTTTTCTTGTCAGTAAAATTACTTGAAAGTCTGTGGAAATGCTTTTAACTTATCCACATAATTAGTGCGTTAAAATTGCAATACATTTCAAACGGCTGAAAATTGTCTAAACTTATGATCTGCAACTTTTTTTCAAATCGTGTTTAATTTTAATTTTAGAAACATTAGTTTTTCTTGTCAGTAAAATTACTTGAAAGTCAGTGGAAATGCTTTTAACTTATCCACATAATTAGGGCGTTAAAATTGCAATACATTTCAAACGGCTGAAAATTGTCTAAACTTATGATCTACAACTTTTTTTAAAATCGTGTTTAATTTTAATTTTAGAAACATTAGTTTTTCTTGTCAGTAAAATTACTTGAAAGTCTGTGGAAATGCTTTTAACTTATCCACATAATTAGTGCGTTAAAATTGCAATACATTTCAAACGGCTGAAAATTGTCTAAACTTATGATCTGCAACTTTTTTTAAAATCGTGTTTAATTTTAATTTTAGAAACATTAGTTTTTCTTGTCAGTAAAATTACTTGAAAGTCTGTGGAAATGCTTTTAACTTATCCACATAATTACTGCGTTAAAATTGCAATACATTTCAAACGGCTGAAAATTGTCTAAACTTATGATCTGCAACTTTTTTAAAAATCGTGTTTAATTTAAATTTTAGAAACATTAGTTTTTCTTGTCAGTAAAATTACTTGAAAGTCAGTGGAAATGCTTTTAACTTATCCACATAATTAGTGCGTTAAAAGTGCAATACATTTCAAACGGCTGAAAATTGTCTAAACTTATGATCTGCAACTTTTTTTAAAATCGTGTTTAATTTTAATTTTAGAAACATTAGTTTTTCTTGTCAGTAAAATTACTTGAAAGTCTGTGGAAATGCTTTTAACTTATCCACATAATTAGTGCGTTAAAATTGCAATACATTTCAAACGGCTGAAAATTGTCTAAACTTATGATCTGCAACTTTTTTAAAAATCGTGTTTAATTTTAATTTTAGAAACATTAGTTTTTCTTGTCAGTAAAATTACTTGAAAGTCTGTGGAAATGCTTTTAACTTATCCACATAATTAGTGCGTTAAAATTGCAATACATTTCAAACTGCTGAAAATTGTCTAAACTTATGATCTGCAACTTTTTTTCAAATTGTGTTTAATTTTAATTTTAGAAACATTAGTTTTTCTTGTCAGTAAAATTACTTGAAAGTCAGTGGAAATGCTTTTAACTTATCCACATAATTAGGGCGTTAAAATTGCAATACATTTCAAACGGCTGAAAATTGTCTAAACTTATGATCTGCAACTTTTTTTAAAATCGTGTTTAATTTTAATTTTAGAAACATTAGTTTTTCTTGTCAGTAAAATTACTTGAAAGTCTGTGGAAATGCTTTTAACTTATCCACATAATTAGTGCGTTAAAATTGCAATACATTTCAAACTGCTGAAAATTGTCTAAACTTATGATCTGCAACTTTTTTTCAAATCGTGTTTAATTTTAATTTTAGAAACATTAGTTTTTCTTGTCAGTAAAATTACTTGAAAGTCTGTGGAAATGCTTTTAACTTATCCACATAATTAGTGCGTTAAAATTGCAATACATTTCAAACGGCTGAAAATTGTCTAAACTTATGATCTGCAACTTTTTTTCAAATCGTGTTTGATTTTAATTTTAGAAACATTAGTTTTTCTTGTCAGTAAAATTACTTGAAAGTCAGTGGAAATGCTTTTAACTTATCCACATAATTAGGGCGTTAAAATTGCAATACATTTCAAACGGCTGAAAATTGTCTAAACTTATGATCTACAACTTTTTTTAAAATCGTGTTTAATTTTAATTTTAGAAACATTAGTTTTTCTTGTCAGTAAAATTACTTGAAAGTCTGTGGAAATGCTTTTAACTTATCCACATAATTAGTGCGTTAAAATTGCAATACATTTCAAACTGCTGAAAATTGTCTAAACTTATGATCTGCAACTTTTTTTAAAATCGTGTTTAATTTTAATTTTAGAAACATTAGTTTTTCTTGTCAGTAAAATTACTTGAAAGTCTGTGGAAATGCTTTTAACTTATCCACATAATTAGTGCGTTAAAATTGCAATACATTTCAAACTGCTGAAAATTGTCTAAACTTATGATCTGCAACTTTTTTTAAAATCGTGTTTAATTTTAATTTTAGAAACATTAGTTTTTCTTGTCAGTAAAATTACTTGAAAGTCTGTGGAAATGCTTTTAACTTATCCACATAATTAGTGCGTTAAAATTGCAATACATTTCAAACGGCTGAAAATTGTCTAAACTTATGATCTGCAACTTTTTTTCAAATCGTGTTTAATTTTAATTTTAGAAACATTAGTTTTTCTTGTCAGTAAAATTACTTGAAAGTCAGTGGAAATGCTTTTAACTTATCCACATAATTAGGGCGTTAAAATTGCAATACATTTCAAACGGCTGAAAATTGTCTAAACTTATGATCTACAACTTTTTTTAAAATCGTGTTTAATTTTAATTTTAGAAACATTAGTTTTTCTTGTCAGTAAAATTACTTGAAAGTCTGTGGAAATGCTTTTAACTTATCCACATAATTAGTGCGTTAAAATTGCAATACATTTCAAACGGCTGAAAATTGTCTAAACTTATGATCTGCAACTTTTTTTAAAATCGTGTTTAATTTTAATTTTAGAAACATTAGTTTTTCTTGTCAGTAAAATTACTTGAAAGTCTGTGGAAATGCTTTTAACTTATCCACATAATTACTGCGTTAAAATTGCAATACATTTCAAACGGCTGAAAATTGTCTAAACTTATGATCTGCAACTTTTTTAAAAATCGTGTTTAATTTAAATTTTAGAAACATTAGTTTTTCTTGTCAGTAAAATTACTTGAAAGTCTGTGGAAATGCTTTTAACTTATCCACATAATTAGTGCGTTAAAATTGCAATACATTTCAAACGGCTGAAAATTGTCTAAACTTATGATCTGCAACTTTTTTTTAAATCGTGTTTAATTTTAATTTTAGAAACATTAGTTTTTCTTGTCAGTAAAATTACTTGAAAGTTTGTGGAAATGCTTTTAACTTATCCACATAATTAGTGCGTTAAAATTGCAATACATTTCAAACGGCTGAAAATTGTCTAAACTTATGATCTGCAACTTTTTTTAAAATCGTGTTTAATTTTAATTTTAGAAACATTAGTTTTTCTTGTAAGTAAAATTACTTGAAAGTCAGTGGAAATGCTTTTAACTTATCCACATAATTAGGGCGTTAAAATTGCAATACATTTCAAACGGCTGAAAATTGTCTAAATTTATGATCTGCAACTTTTTTTAAAATCGTGTTTAATTTTAATTTTAGAAACATTAGTTTTTCTTGTCAGTAAAATTACTTGAAAGTCTGTGGAAATGCCTTTAACTTATCCACATAATTAGTGCGTTAAAATTGCAATACATTTCAAACTGCTGAAAATTGTCTAAACTTATGATCTGCAACTTTTTTTAAAATCGTGTTTAATTTTAATTTTAGAAACATTAGTTTTTCTTGTCAGTAAAATTACTTGAAAGTCTGTGGAAATGCTTTTAACTTATCCACATAATTAGTGCGTTAAAATTGCAATACATTTCAAACGGCTGAAAATTGTCTAAACTTATGATCTGCATATTTTTTTTAAATCGTGTTTAATTTTAATTTTAGAAACATTAGTTTTTCTTGTAAGTAAAATTACTTGAAAGTCAGTGGAAATGCTTTTAACTTATCCACATAATTAGTGCGTTAAAAGTGCAATACATTTCAAACGGCTGAAAATTGTCTAAACTTATGATCTGCAACTTTTTTTAAAATCGTGTTTAATTTTAATTTTAGAAACATTAGTTTTTCTTGTCAGTAAAATTACTTGAAAGTCTGTGGAAATGCTTTTAACTTATCCACATAATTAGTGCGTTAAAATTGCAATACATTTCAAACGGCTGAAAATTGTCTAAACTTATGATCTGCAACTTTTTTAAAAATCGTGTTTAATTTTAATTTTAGAAACATTAGTTTTTCTTGTCAGTAAAATTACTTGAAAGTCTGTGGAAATGCTTTTAACTTATCCACATAATTAGTGCGTTAAAATTGCAATACATTTCAAACTGCTGAAAATTGTCTAAACTTATGATCTGCAACTTTTTTTCAAATTGTGTTTAATTTTAATTTTAGAAACATTAGTTTTTCTTGTCAGTAAAATTACTTGAAAGTCAGTGGAAATGCTTTTAACTTATCCACATAATTAGGGCGTTAAAATTGCAATACATTTCAAACGGCTGAAAATTGTCTAAACTTATGATCTGCAACTTTTTTTAAAATCGTGTTTAATTTTAATTTTAGAAACATTAGTTTTTCTTGTCAGTAAAATTACTTGAAAGTCTGTGGAAATGCTTTTAACTTATCCACATAATTAGTGCGTTAAAATTGCAATACATTTCAAACTGCTGAAAATTGTCTAAACTTATGATCTGCAACTTTTTTTAAAATCGTGTTTAATTTTAATTTTAGAAACATTAGTTTTTCTTGTCAGTAAAATTACTTGAAAGTCTGTGGAAATGCTTTTAACTTATCCACATAATTAGTGCGTTAAAATTGCAATACATTTCAAACGGCTGAAAATTGTCTAAACTTATGATCTGCAACTTTTTTTCAAATCGTGTTTAATTTTAATTTTAGAAACATTAGTTTTTCTTGTCAGTAAAATTACTTGAAAGTCAGTGGAAATGCTTTTAACTTATCCACATAATTAGGGCGTTAAAATTGCAATACATTTCAAACGGCTGAAAATTGTCTAAACTTATGATCTACAACTTTTTTTTAAATCGTGTTTAATTTTAATTTTAGAAACATTAGTTTTTCTTGTCAGTAAAATTACTTGAAAGTCTGTGGAAATGCTTTTAACTTATCCACATAATTAGTGCGTTAAAATTGCAATACATTTCAAACGGCTGAAAATTGTCTAAACTTATGATCTGCAACTTTTTTTAAAATCGTGTTTAATTTTAATTTTAGAAACATTAGTTTTTCTTGTCAGTAAAATTACTTGAAAGTCTGTGGAAATGCTTTTAACTTATCCACATAATTACTGCGTTAAAATTGCAATACATTTCAAACGGCTGAAAATTGTCTAAACTTATGATCTGCAACTTTTTTAAAAATCGTGTTTAATTTAAATTTTAGAAACATTAGTTTTTCTTGTCAGTAAAATTACTTGAAAGTCTGTGGAAATGCTTTTAACTTATCCACATAATTAGTGCGTTAAAATTGCAATACATTTCAAACGGCTGAAAATTGTCTAAACTTATGATCTGCAACTTTTTTTTAAATCGTGTTTAATTTTAATTTTAGAAACATTAGTTTTTCTTGTCAGTAAAATTACTTGAAAGTTTGTGGAAATGCTTTTAACTTATCCACATAATTAGTGCGTTAAAATTGCAATACATTTCAAACGGCTGAAAATTGTCTAAACTTATGATCTGCAACTTTTTTTAAAATCGTGTTTAATTTTAATTTTAGAAACATTAGTTTTTCTTGTCAGTAAAATTACTTGAAAGTCAGTGGAAATGCTTTTAACTTATCCACATAATTAGGGCGTTAAAATTGCAATACATTTCAAACGGCTGAAAATTGTCTAAATTTATGATCTGCAACTTTTTTTAAAATCGTGTTTAATTTTAATTTTAGAAACATTAGTTTTTCTTGTCAGTAAAATTACTTGAAAGTCTGTGGAAATGCCTTTAACTTATCCACATAATTAGTGCGTTAAAATTGCAATACATTTCAAACGGCTGAAAATTGTCTAAACTTATGATCTGCAACTTTTTTTAAAATCGTGTTTAATTTTAATTTTAGAAACATTAGTTTTTCTTGTCAGTAAAATTACTTGAAAGTCTGTGGAAATGCTTTTAACTTATCCACATAATTAGTGCGTTAAAATTGCAATACATTTCAAACTGCTGAAAATTGTCTAAACTTATGATCTGCAACTTTTTTTAAAATCGTGTTTAATTTTAATTTTAGAAACATTAGTTTTTCTTGTCAGTAAAATTACTTGAAAGTCTGTGGAAATGCTTTTAACTTATCCACATAATTAGTGCGTTAAAATTGCAATACATTTCAAACGGCTGAAAATTGTCTAAACTTATGATCTGCAACTTTTTTTCAAATCGTGTTTAATTTTAATTTTAGAAACATTAGTTTTTCTTGTCAGTAAAATTACTTGAAAGTCAGTGGAAATGCTTTTAACTTATCCACATAATTAGGGCGTTAAAATTGCAATACATTTCAAACGGCTGAAAATTGTCTAAACTTATGATCTACAACTTTTTTTTAAATCGTGTTTAATTTTAATTTTAGAAACATTAGTTTTTCTTGTCAGTAAAATTACTTGAAAGTCTGTGGAAATGCTTTTAACTTATCCACATAATTAGTGCGTTAAAATTGCAATACATTTCAAACGGCTGAAAATTGTCTAAACTTATGATCTGCAACTTTTTTTAAAATCGTGTTTAATTTTAATTTTAGAAACATTAGTTTTTCTTGTCAGTAAAATTACTTGAAAGTCTGTGGAAATGCTTTTAACTTATCCACATAATTACTGCGTTAAAATTGCAATACATTTCAAACGGCTGAAAATTGTCTAAACTTATGATCTGCAACTTTTTTAAAAATCGTGTTTAATTTAAATTTTAGAAACATTAGTTTTTCTTGTCAGTAAAATTACTTGAAAGTCTGTGGAAATGCTTTTAACTTATCCACATAATTAGTGCGTTAAAATTGCAATACATTTCAAACGGCTGAAAATTGTCTAAACTTATGATCTGCAACTTTTTTTTAAATCGTGTTTAATTTTAATTTTAGAAACATTAGTTTTTCTTGTCAGTAAAATTACTTGAAAGTTTGTGGAAATGCTTTTAACTTATCCACATAATTAGTGCGTTAAAATTGCAATACATTTCAAACGGCTGAAAATTGTCTAAACTTATGATCTGCAACTTTTTTTTAAAATCGTGTTTAATTTTAATTTTAGAAACATTAGTTTTTCTTGTAAGTAAAATTACTTGAAAGTCAGTGGAAATGCTTTTAACTTATCCACATAATTAGGGCGTTAAAATTGCAATACATTTCAAACGGCTGAAAATTGTCTAAATTTATGATCTGCAACTTTTTTTAAAATCGTGTTTAATTTTAATTTTAGAAACATTAGTTTTTCTTGTCAGTAAAATTACTTGAAAGTCTGTGGAAATGCCTTTAACTTATCCACATAATTAGTGCGTTAAAATTGCAATACATTTCAAACTGCTGAAAATTGTCTAAACTTATGATCTGCAACTTTTTTTAAAATCGTGTTTAATTTTAATTTTAGAAACATTAGTTTTTCTTGTCAGTAAAATTACTTGAAAGTCTGTGGAAATGCTTTTAACTTATCCACATAATTAGTGCGTTAAAATTGCAATACATTTCAAACGGCTGAAAATTGTCTAAACTTATGATCTGCAACTTTTTTTAAAATCGTGTTTAATTTTAATTTTAGAAACATTAGTTTTTCTTGTAAGTAAAATTACTTGAAAGTCAGTGGAAATGCTTTTAACTTATCCACATAATTAGTGCGTTAAAAGTGCAATACATTTCAAACGGCTGAAAATTGTCTAAACTTATGATCTGCAACTTTTTTTAAAATCGTGTTTAATTTTAATTTTAGAAACATTAGTTTTTCTTGTCAGTAAAATTACTTGAAAGTCTGTGGAAATGCTTTTAACTTATCCACATAATTAGTGCGTTAAAATTGCAATACATTTCAAACGGCTGAAAATTGTCTAAACTTATGATCTGCAACTTTTTTAAAAATCGTGTTTAATTTTAATTTTAGAAACATTAGTTTTTCTTGTCAGTAAAATTACTTGAAAGTCTGTGGAAATGCTTTTAACTTATCCACATAATTAGTGCGTTAAAATTGCAATACATTTCAAACTGCTGAAAATTGTCTAAACTTATGATCTGCAACTTTTTTTCAAATTGTGTTTAATTTTAATTTTAGAAACATTAGTTTTTCTTGTCAGTAAAATTACTTGAAAGTCAGTGGAAATGCTTTTAACTTATCCACATAATTAGGGCGTTAAAATTGCAATACATTTCAAACGGCTGAAAATTGTCTAAACTTATGATCTGCAACTTTTTTTAAAATCGTGTTTAATTTTAATTTTAGAAACATTAGTTTTTCTTGTCAGTAAAATTACTTGAAAGTCTGTGGAAATGCTTTTAACTTATCCACATAATTAGTGCGTTAAAATTGCAATACATTTCAAACTGCTGAAAATTGTCTAAACTTATGATCTGCAACTTTTTTTAAAATCGTGTTTAATTTTAATTTTAGAAACATTAGTTTTTCTTGTCAGTAAAATTACTTGAAAGTCTGTGGAAATGCTTTTAACTTATCCACATAATTAGTGCGTTAAAATTGCAATACATTTCAAACGGCTGAAAATTGTCTAAACTTATGATCTGCAACTTTTTTTCAAATCGTGTTTAATTTTAATTTTAGAAACATTAGTTTTTCTTGTCAGTAAAATTACTTGAAAGTCAGTGGAAATGCTTTTAACTTATCCACATAATTAGGGCGTTAAAATTGCAATACATTTCAAACGGCTGAAAATTGTCTAAACTTATGATCTACAACTTTTTTTTAAATCGTGTTTAATTTTAATTTTAGAAACATTAGTTTTTCTTGTCAGTAAAATTACTTGAAAGTCTGTGGAAATGCTTTTAACTTATCCACATAATTAGTGCGTTAAAATTGCAATACATTTCAAACGGCTGAAAATTGTCTAAACTTATGATCTGCAACTTTTTTTAAAATCGTGTTTAATTTTAATTTTAGAAACATTAGTTTTTCTTGTCAGTAAAATTACTTGAAAGTCTGTGGAAATGCTTTTAACTTATCCACATAATTACTGCGTTAAAATTGCAATACATTTCAAACGGCTGAAAATTGTCTAAACTTATGATCTGCAACTTTTTTAAAAATCGTGTTTAATTTAAATTTTAGAAACATTAGTTTTTCTTGTCAGTAAAATTACTTGAAAGTCTGTGGAAATGCTTTTAACTTATCCACATAATTAGTGCGTTAAAATTGCAATACATTTCAAACGGCTGAAAATTGTCTAAACTTATGATCTGCAACTTTTTTTTAAATCGTGTTTAATTTTAATTTTAGAAACATTAGTTTTTCTTGTCAGTAAAATTACTTGAAAGTTTGTGGAAATGCTTTTAACTTATCCACATAATTAGTGCGTTAAAATTGCAATACATTTCAAACGGCTGAAAATTGTCTAAACTTATGATCTGCAACTTTTTTTAAAATCGTGTTTAATTTTAATTTTAGAAACATTAGTTTTTCTTGTAAGTAAAATTACTTGAAAGTCAGTGGAAATGCTTTTAACTTATCCACATAATTAGTGCGTTAAAAGTGCAATACATTTCAAACGGCTGAAAATTGTCTAAACTTATGATCTGCAACTTTTTTTAAAATCGTGTTTAATTTTAATTTTAGAAACATTAGTTTTTCTTGTCAGTAAAATTACTTGAAAGTCTGTGGAAATGCTTTTAACTTATCCACATAATTAGTGCGTTAAAATTGCAATACATTTCAAACGGCTGAAAATTGTCTAAACTTATGATGTGCAACTTTTTTAAAAATCGTGTTTAATTTTAATTTTAGAAACATTAGTTTTTCTTGTCAGTAAAATTACTTGAAAGTCTGTGGAAATGCTTTTAACTTATCCACATAATTAGTGCGTTAAAATTGCAATACATTTCAAACGGCTGAAAATTGTCTAAACTTATGATCTGCAACTTTTTTTTAAATCGTGTTTAATTTTAATTTTAGAAACATTAGTTTTTCTTGTCAGTAAAATTACTTGAAAGTCAGTGGAAATGCTTTTAACTTATCCACATAATTAGGGCGTTAAAATTGCAATACATTTCAAACGGCTGAAAATTGTCTAAACTTATGATCTGCAACTTTTTTTCAAATCGTGTTTAATTTTAATTTTAGAAACATTAGTTTTTCTTGTCAGTAAAATTACTTGAAAGTCTGTGGAAATGCTTTTAACTTATCCACATAATTAGTGCGTTAAAATTGCAATACATTTCAAACTGCTGAAAATTGTCTAAACTTATGATCTGCAACTTTTTTTCAAATCGTGTTTAATTTTAATTTTAGAAACATTAGTTTTTCTTGTCAGTAAAATTACTTGAAAGTCAGTGGAAATGCTTTTAACTTATCCACATAATTAGTGCGTTAAAATTGCAATACATTTCAAACGGCTGAAAATTGTCTAAACTTATGATCTGCAACTTTTTTTAAAATCGTGTTTAATTTTAATTTTAGAAACATTAGTTTTTCTTGTCAGTAAAATTACTTGAAAGTCTGTGGAAATGCTTTTAACTTATCCACATAATTAGTGCGTTAAAATTGCAATACATTTCAAACGGCTGAAAATTGTCTAAACTTATGATCTGCAACTTTTTTTAAAATCGTGTTTAATTTTAATTTTAGAAACATTAGTTTTTCTTGTCAGTAAAATTACTTGAAAGTCAGTGGAAATGCTTTTAACTTATCCACATAATTAGGGCGTTAAAATTGCAATACATTTCAAACGGCTGAAAATTGTCTAAACTTATGATCTGCAACTTTTTTTTAAATCGTGTTTAATTTTAATTTTAGAAACATTAGTTTTTCTTGTAAGTAAAATTACTTGAAAGTCAGTGGAAATGCTTTAAACTTATCCACATAATTAGTGCGTTAAAAGTGCAATACATTTCAAACGGCTGAAAATTGTCTAAACTTATGATCTGCAACTTTTTTTAAAATCGTGTTTAATTTTAATTTTAGAAACATTAGTTTTTCTTGTCAGTAAAATTACTTGAAAGTCTGTGGAAATGCTTTTAACTTATCCACATAATTAGTGCGTTAAAATTGCAATACATTTCAAACGGCTGAAAATTGTCTAAACTTATGATCTGCAACTTTTTTTTAAATCGTGTTTAATTTTAATTTTAGAAACATTAGTTTTTCTTGTAAGTAAAATTACTTGAAAGTCAGTGGAAATGCTTTTAACTTATCCACATAATTAGTGCGTTAAAAGTGCAATACATTTCAAACGGCTGAAAATTGTCTAAACTTATGATCTGCAACTTTTTTTAAAATCGTGTTTAATTTTAATTTTAGAAACATTAGTTTTTCTTGTCAGTAAAATTACTTGAAAGTCTGTGGAAATGCTTTTAACTTATCCACATAATTAGTGCGTTAAAATTGCAATACATTTCAAACGGCTGAAAATTGTCTAAACTTATGATGTGCAACTTTTTTAAAAATCGTGTTTAATTTTAATTTTAGAAACATTAGTTTTTCTTGTCAGTAAAATTACTTGAAAGTCTGTGGAAATGCTTTTAACTTATCCACATAATTAGTGCGTTAAAATTGCAATACATTTCAAACGGCTGAAAATTGTCTAAACTTATGATCTGCAACTTTTTTTTAAATCGTGTTTAATTTTAATTTTAGAAACATTAGTTTTTCTTGTCAGTAAAATTACTTGAAAGTCAGTGGAAATGCTTTTAACTTATCCACATAATTAGGGCGTTAAAATTGCAATACATTTCAAACGGCTGAAAATTGTCTAAACTTATGATCTGCAACTTTTTTTCAAATCGTGTTTAATTTTAATTTTAGAAACATTAGTTTTTCTTGTCAGTAAAATTACTTGAAAGTCTGTGGAAATGCTTTTAACTTATCCACATAATTAGTGCGTTAAAATTGCAATACATTTCAAACTGCTGAAAATTGTCTAAACTTATGATCTGCAACTTTTTTTCAAATCGTGTTTAATTTTAATTTTAGAAACATTAGTTTTTCTTGTCAGTAAAATTACTTGAAAGTCAGTGGAAATGCTTTTAACTTATCCACATAATTAGTGCGTTAAAATTGCAATACATTTCAAACGGCTGAAAATTGTCTAAACTTATGATCTGCAACTTTTTTTAAAATCGTGTTTAATTTTAATTTTAGAAACATTAGTTTTTCTTGTCAGTAAAATTACTTGAAAGTCTGTGGAAATGCTTTTAACTTATCCACATAATTAGTGCGTTAAAATTGCAATACATTTCAAACGGCTGAAAATTGTCTAAACTTATGATCTGCAACTTTTTTTAAAATCGTGTTTAATTTTAATTTTAGAAACATTAGTTTTTCTTGTCAGTAAAATTACTTGAAAGTCAGTGGAAATGCTTTTAACTTATCCACATAATTAGGGCGTTAAAATTGCAATACATTTCAAACGGCTGAAAATTGTCTAAACTTATGATCTGCAACTTTTTTTTAAATCGTGTTTAATTTTAATTTTAGAAACATTAGTTTTTCTTGTAAGTAAAATTACTTGAAAGTCAGTGGAAATGCTTTAAACTTATCCACATAATTAGTGCGTTAAAAGTGCAATACATTTCAAACGGCTGAAAATTGTCTAAACTTATGATCTGCAACTTTTTTTAAAATCGTGTTTAATTTTAATTTTAGAAACATTAGTTTTTCTTGTCAGTAAAATTACTTGAAAGTCTGTGGAAATGCTTTTAACTTATCCACATAATTAGTGCGTTAAAATTGCAATACATTTCAAACGGCTGAAAATTGTCTAAACTTATGATCTGCAACTTTTTTTTAAATCGTGTTTAATTTTAATTTTAGAAACATTAGTTTTTCTTGTAAGTAAAATTACTTGAAAGTCAGTGGAAATGCTTTTAACTTATCCACATAATTAGTGCGTTAAAAGTGCAATACATTTCAAACGGCTGAAAATTGTCTAAACTTATGATCTGCAACTTTTTTAAAAATCGTGTTTAATTTTAATTTTAGAAACATTAGTTTTTCTTGTCAGTAAAATTACTTGAAAGTCTGTGGAAATGCTTTTAACTTATCCACATAATTAGTGCGTTAAAATTGCAATACATTTCAAACGGCTGAAAATTGTCTAAACTTATGATCTGCAACTTTTTTAAAAATCGTGTTTAATTTTAATTTTAGAAACATTAGTTTTTCTTGTCAGTAAAATTACTTGAAAGTCTGTGGAAATGCTTTTAACTTATCCACATAATTAGTGCGTTAAAATTGCAATACATTTCAAACTGCTGAAAATTGTCTAAACTTATGATCTGCAACTTTTTTTCAAATTGTGTTTAATTTTAATTTTAGAAACATTAGTTTTTCTTGTCAGTAAAATTACTTGAAAGTCAGTGGAAATGCTTTTAACTTATCCACATAATTAGGGCGTTAAAATTGCAATACATTTCAAACGGCTGAAAATTGTCTAAACTTATGATCTGCAACTTTTTTTAAAATCGTGTTTAATTTTAATTTTAGAAACATTAGTTTTTCTTGTCAGTAAAATTACTTGAAAGTCTGTGGAAATGCTTTTAACTTATCCACATAATTAGTGCGTTAAAATTGCAATACATTTCAAACTGCTGAAAATTGTCTAAACTTATGATCTGCAACTTTTTTTAAAATCGTGTTTAATTTTAATTTTAGAAACATTAGTTTTTCTTGTCAGTAAAATTACTTGAAAGTCTGTGGAAATGCTTTTAACTTATCCACATAATTAGTGCGTTAAAATTGCAATACATTTCAAACGGCTGAAAATTGTCTAAACTTATGATCTGCAACTTTTTTTCAAATCGTGTTTAATTTTAATTTTAGAAACATTAGTTTTTCTTGTCAGTAAAATTACTTGAAAGTCAGTGGAAATGCTTTTAACTTATCCACATAATTAGGGCGTTAAAATTGCAATACATTTCAAACGGCTGAAAATTGTCTAAACTTATGATCTACAACTTTTTTTTAAATCGTGTTTAATTTTAATTTTAGAAACATTAGTTTTTCTTGTCAGTAAAATTACTTGAAAGTCTGTGGAAATGCTTTTAACTTATCCACATAATTAGTGCGTTAAAATTGCAATACATTTCAAACGGCTGAAAATTGTCTAAACTTATGATCTGCAACTTTTTTTAAAATCGTGTTTAATTTTAATTTTAGAAACATTAGTTTTTCTTGTCAGTAAAATTACTTGAAAGTCTGTGGAAATGCTTTTAACTTATCCACATAATTACTGCGTTAAAATTGCAATACATTTCAAACGGCTGAAAATTGTCTAAACTTATGATCTGCAACTTTTTTAAAAATCGTGTTTAATTTAAATTTTAGAAACATTAGTTTTTCTTGTCAGTAAAATTACTTGAAAGTCTGTGGAAATGCTTTTAACTTATCCACATAATTAGTGCGTTAAAATTGCAATACATTTCAAACGGCTGAAAATTGTCTAAACTTATGATCTGCAACTTTTTTTTAAATCGTGTTTAATTTTAATTTTAGAAACATTAGTTTTTCTTGTCAGTAAAATTACTTGAAAGTTTGTGGAAATGCTTTTAACTTATCCACATAATTAGTGCGTTAAAATTGCAATACATTTCAAACGGCTGAAAATTGTCTAAACTTATGATCTGCAACTTTTTTTAAAATCGTGTTTAATTTTAATTTTAGAAACATTAGTTTTTCTTGTAAGTAAAATTACTTGAAAGTCAGTGGAAATGCTTTTAACTTATCCACATAATTAGTGCGTTAAAAGTGCAATACATTTCAAACGGCTGAAAATTGTCTAAACTTATGATCTGCAACTTTTTTTAAAATCGTGTTTAATTTTAATTTTAGAAACATTAGTTTTTCTTGTCAGTAAAATTACTTGAAAGTCTGTGGAAATGCTTTTAACTTATCCACATAATTAGTGCGTTAAAATTGCAATACATTTCAAACGGCTGAAAATTGTCTAAACTTATGATGTGCAACTTTTTTAAAAATCGTGTTTAATTTTAATTTTAGAAACATTAGTTTTTCTTGTCAGTAAAATTACTTGAAAGTCTGTGGAAATGCTTTTAACTTATCCACATAATTAGTGCGTTAAAATTGCAATACATTTCAAACGGCTGAAAATTGTCTAAACTTATGATCTGCAACTTTTTTTTAAATCGTGTTTAATTTTAATTTTAGAAACATTAGTTTTTCTTGTCAGTAAAATTACTTGAAAGTCAGTGGAAATGCTTTTAACTTATCCACATAATTAGGGCGTTAAAATTGCAATACATTTCAAACGGCTGAAAATTGTCTAAACTTATGATCTGCAACTTTTTTTAAAATCGTGTTTAATTTTAATTTTAGAAACATTAGTTTTTCTTGTCAGTAAAATTACTTGAAAGTCTGTGGAAATGCTTTTAACTTATCCACATAATTAGTGCGTTAAAATTGCAATACATTTCAAACGGCTGAAAATTGTCTAAACTTATGATCTGCAACTTTTTTTTAAATCGTGTTTAATTTTAATTTTAGAAACATTAGTTTTTCTTGTCAGTAAAATTACTTGAAAGTCAGTGGAAATGCTTTTAACTTATCCACATAATTAGTGCGTTAAAAGTGCAATACATTTCAAACGGCTGAAAATTGTCTAAACTTATGATCTGCAACTTTTTTTAAAATCGTGTTTAATTTTAATTTTAGAAACATTAGTTTTTCTTGTCAGTAAAATTACTTGAAAGTCTGTGGAAATGCTTTTAACTTATCCACATAATTAGTGCGTTAAAATTGCAATACATTTCAAACGGCTGAAAATTGTCTAAACTTATGATCTGCAACTTTTTTAAAAATCGTGTTTAATTTTAATTTTAGAAACATTAGTTTTTCTTGTCAGTAAAATTACTTGAAAGTCTGTGGAAATGCTTTTAACTTATCCACATAATTAGTGCGTTAAAATTGCAATACATTTCAAACTGCTGAAAATTGTCTAAACTTATGATCTGCAACTTTTTTTCAAATCGTGTTTAATTTTAATTTTAGAAACATTAGTTTTTCTTGTCAGTAAAATTACTTGAAAGTCAGTGGAAATGCTTTTAACTTATCCACATAATTAGTGCGTTAAAATTGCAATACATTTCAAACGGCTGAAAATTGTCTAAACTTATGATCTGCAACTTTTTTTAAAATCGTGTTTAATTTTAATTTTAGAAACATTAGTTTTTCTTGTAAGTAAAATTACTTGAAAGTCAGTGGAAATGCTTTTAACTTATCCACATAATTGGTGCGTTAAAAGTGCAATACATTTCAAACGGCTGAAAATTGTCTAAACTTATGATCTTCAATTGTTTTTCAAATCGCCTTCCTACTCAATTTTAATTTTAAAAACATTGGTTTTTCTTGTCAATAAAATTACTTTAAAGGCATTAGAAATGCTTTAAACTTATCCACATAATTAGTGCGTTTAAGTTGCAATACATTTCAAAGTGCTGAAAATTGTCGAAACTTATGATCTTCAATTGTTTTTCAAATCGCCTTCAATTTTAATTTTAGAAACATTGGTTTTTCTTGTCAGTAAAATTATTTGAAAGTCAGTGGAAATGCTTTTAACTTATACACATAATTAGTGCGTTAAAATTGCAATACATTTCAAACGGCTGAAAATTGTCTAAACTTATGATCTGCAACTTTTTTAAAAATCGTGTTTAATTTTAATTTTAGAAACATTAGTTTTTCTTGTCAGTAAAATTACTTGAAAGTCTGTGGAAATGCTTTTAACTTATCCACATAATTAGTGCGTTAAAATTGCAATACATTTCAAACGGCTGAAAATTGTCTAAACTTATGATCTGCAACTTTTTTTCAAATCGTATTTAATTTTAATTTTAGAAACATTAGTTTTTCTTGTCAGTAAAATTACTTGAAAGTCTGTGGAAATGCTTTTAACTTATCCACATAATTAGTGCGTTAAAATTGCAATACATTTCAAACGGCTGAAAATTGTCTAAACTTATGATCTGCAACTTTTTTTAAAATCGTGTTTAATTTTAATTTTAGAAACATTAGTTTTTCTTGTCAGTAAAATTACTTGAAAGTCTGTGGAAATGCTTTTAACTTATCCACATAATTAGTGCGTTAAAATTGCAATACATTTCAAACGGCTGAAAATTGTCTAAACTTATGATCTGCAACTTTTTTAAAAATCGTGTTTAATTTAAATTTTAGAAACATTAGTTTTTCTTGTCAGTAAAATTACTTGAAAGTCTGTGGAAATGCTTTTAACTTATCCACATAATTAGTGCGTTAAAATTGCAATACATTTCAAACGGCTGAAAATTGTCTAAACTTATGATCTGCAACTTTTTTTTAAATCGTGTTTAATTTTAATTTTAGAAACATTAGTTTTTCTTGTAAGTAAAATTACTTGAAAGTCAGTGGAAATGCTTTTAACTTATCCACATAATTAGTGCGTTAAAAGTGCAATACATTTCAAACGGCTGAAAATTGTCTAAACTTATGATCTGCAACTTTTTTTAAAATCGTGTTTAATTTTAATTTTAGAAACATTAGTTTTTCTTGTCAGTAAAATTACTTGAAAGTCTGTGGAAATGCTTTTAACTTATCCACATAATTAGTGCGTTAAAATTGCAATACATTTCAAACGGCTGAAAATTGTCTAAACTTATGATCTGCAACTTTTTTAAAAATCGTGTTTAATTTTAATTTTAGAAACATTAGTTTTTCTTGTCAGTAAAATTACTTGAAAGTCTGTGGAAATGCTTTTAACTTATCCACATAATTAGTGCGTTAAAATTGCAATACATTTCAAACTGCTGAAAATTGTCTAAACTTATGATCTGCAACTTTTTTTCAAATTGTGTTTAATTTTAATTTTAGAAACATTAGTTTTTCTTGTCAGTAAAATTACTTGAAAGTCAGTGGAAATGCTTTTAACTTATCCACATAATTAGGGCGTTAAAATTGCAATACATTTCAAACGGCTGAAAATTGTCTAAACTTATGATCTGCAACTTTTTTTAAAATCGTGTTTAATTTTAATTTTAGAAACATTAGTTTTTCTTGTCAGTAAAATTACTTGAAAGTCTGTGGAAATGCTTTTAACTTATCCACATAATTAGTGCGTTAAAATTGCAATACATTTCAAACTGCTGAAAATTGTCTAAACTTATGATCTGCAACTTTTTTTAAAATCGTGTTTAATTTTAATTTTAGAAACATTAGTTTTTCTTGTCAGTAAAATTACTTGAAAGTCTGTGGAAATGCTTTTAACTTATCCACATAATTAGTGCGTTAAAATTGCAATACATTTCAAACGGCTGAAAATTGTCTAAACTTATGATCTGCAACTTTTTTTCAAATCGTGTTTAATTTTAATTTTAGAAACATTAGTTTTTCTTGTCAGTAAAATTACTTGAAAGTCAGTGGAAATGCTTTTAACTTATCCACATAATTAGGGCGTTAAAATTGCAATACATTTCAAACGGCTGAAAATTGTCTAAACTTATGATCTACAACTTTTTTTAAAATCGTGTTTAATTTTAATTTTAGAAACATTAGTTTTTCTTGTCAGTAAAATTACTTGAAAGTCTGTGGAAATGCTTTTAACTTATCCACATAATTAGTGCGTTAAAATTGCAATACATTTCAAACGGCTGAAAATTGTCTAAACTTATGATCTGCAACTTTTTTTAAAATCGTGTTTAATTTTAATTTTAGAAACATTAGTTTTTCTTGTCAGTAAAATTAATTGAAAGTCTGTGGAAATGCTTTTAACTTATCCACATAATTACTGCGTTAAAATTGCAACACATTTCAAACGGCTGAAAATTGTCTAAACTTATGATCTGCAACTTTTTTAAAAATCGTGTTTAATTTAAATTTTAGAAACATTAGTTTTTCTTGTCAGTAAAATTACTTGAAAGTCTGTGGAAATGCTTTTAACTTATCCACATAATTAGTGCGTTAAAATTGCAATACATTTCAAACGGCTGAAAATTGTCTAAACTTATGATCTGCAACTTTTTTTTAAATCGTGTTTAATTTTAATTTTAGAAACATTAGTTTTTCTTGTCAGTAAAATTACTTGAAAGTTTGTGGAAATGCTTTTAACTTATCCACATAATTAGTGCGTTAAAATTGCAATACATTTCAAACGGCTGAAAATTGTCTAAACTTATGATCTGCAACTTTTTTTAAAATCGTGTTTAATTTTAATTTTAGAAACATTAGTTTTTCTTGTAAGTAAAATTACTTGAAAGTCAGTGGAAATGCTTTTAACTTATCCACATAATTAGGGCGTTAAAATTGCAATACATTTCAAACGGCTGAAAATTGTCTAAATTTATGATCTGCAACTTTTTTTAAAATCGTGTTTAATTTTAATTTTAGAAACATTAGTTTTTCTTGTCAGTAAAATTACTTGAAAGTCTGTGGAAATGCCTTTAACTTATCCACATAATTAGTGCGTTAAAATTGCAATACATTTCAAACTGCTGAAAATTGTCTAAACTTATGATCTGCAACTTTTTTTAAAATCGTGTTTAATTTTAATTTTAGAAACATTAGTTTTTCTTGTCAGTAAAATTACTTGAAAGTCTGTGGAAATGCTTTTAACTTATCCACATAATTAGTGCGTTAAAATTGCAATACATTTCAAACGGCTGAAAATTGTCTAAACTTATGATCTGCAACTTTTTTTTAAATCGTGTTTAATTTTAATTTTAGAAACATTAGTTTTTCTTGTAAGTAAAATTACTTGAAAGTCAGTGGAAATGCTTTTAACTTATCCACATAATTAGTGCGTTAAAAGTGCAATACATTTCAAACGGCTGAAAATTGTCTAAACTTATGATCTGCAACTTTTTTTAAAATCGTGTTTAATTTTAATTTTAGAAACATTAGTTTTTCTTGTCAGTAAAATTACTTGAAAGTCTGTGGAAATGCTTTTAACTTATCCACATAATTAGTGCGTTAAAATTGCAATACATTTCAAACGGCTGAAAATTGTCTAAACTTATGATCTGCAACTTTTTTAAAAATCGTGTTTAATTTTAATTTTAGAAACATTAGTTTTTCTTGTCAGTAAAATTACTTGAAAGTCTGTGGAAATGCTTTTAACTTATCCACATAATTAGTGCGTTAAAATTGCAATACATTTCAAACTGCTGAAAATTGTCTAAACTTATGATCTGCAACTTTTTTTCAAATTGTGTTTAATTTTAATTTTAGAAACATTAGTTTTTCTTGTCAGTAAAATTACTTGAAAGTCAGTGGAAATGCTTTTAACTTATCCACATAATTAGGGCGTTAAAATTGCAATACATTTCAAACGGCTGAAAATTGTCTAAACTTATGATCTGCAACTTTTTTTAAAATCGTGTTTAATTTTAATTTTAGAAACATTAGTTTTTCTTGTCAGTAAAATTACTTGAAAGTCTGTGGAAATGCTTTTAACTTATCCACATAATTAGTGCGTTAAAATTGCAATACATTTCAAACGGCTGAAAATTGTCTAAACTTATGATCTGCAACTTTTTTTTAAATCGTGTTTAATTTTAATTTTAGAAACATTAGTTTTTCTTGTCAGTAAAATTACTTGAAAGTTTGTGGAAATGCTTTTAACTTATCCACATAATTAGTGCGTTAAAATTGCAATACATTTCAAACGGCTGAAAATTGTCTAAACTTATGATCTGCAACTTTTTTTTAAATCGTGTTTAATTTTAATTTTAGAAACATTAGTTTTTCTTGTCAGTAAAATTACTTGAAAGTTTGTGGAAATGCTTTTAACTTATCCACATAATGAGTGCGTTAAAATTGCAATATATTTCAAACGGCTGAAAATTGTCTAAACTTATGATCTGCAACTTTTTTTTAAATCGTGTTTAATTTTAATTTTAGAAACATTAGTTTTTCTTGTCAGTAAAATTACTTGAAAGTCTGTGGAAATGCTTTTAACTTATCCACATAATTAGTGCGTTAAAATTGCAATACATTTCAAACGGCTGAAAATTGTCTAAACTTATGATCTGCAACTTTTTTTAAAATCGTGTTTAATTTTAATTTTAGAAACATTAGTTTTTCTTGTCAGTAAAATTACTTGAAAGTCAGTGGAAATGCTTTTAACATCCACAAATTTAGTGCGTTAAAATTGCAATACATTTCAAACGGCTGAAAATTGTGTAAAATTATGATCTGCAACTTTTTTTCAAATCGTGTTTAATTTTAATTTTAGAAACTAGTTTTTCTTGTCAGTAAAATTACTTGAAAGTTTGTGGAAATGCTTTTAACTTATCCACATAATTAGTGCGTTAAAATTGCAATACATTTCAAACGGCTGAAAATTGTCTAAACTTATGATCTGCAACTTTTTTTAAAATCGTGTTTAATTTTAATTTTAGAAACATTAGTTTTTCTTGTAAGTAAAATTACTTGAAAGTCAGTGGAAATGCTTTTAACTTATCCACATAATTAGTGCGTTAAAAGTGCAATACATTTCAAACGGCTGAAAATTGTCTAAACTTATGATCTGCAACTTTTTTTAAAATCGTGTTTAATTTTAATTTTAGAAACATTAGTTTTTCTTGTCAGTAAAATTACTTGAAAGTCTGTGGAAATGCTTTTAACTTATCCACATAATTAGTGCGTTAAAATTGCAATACATTTCAAACGGCTGAAAATTGTCTAAACTTATGATCTGCAACTTTTTTTAAAATCGTGTTTAATTTTAATTTTAGAAACATTAGTTTTTCTTGTCAGTAAAATTACTTGAAAGTCAGTGGAAATGCTTTTAACTTATCCACATAATTAGTGCGTTAAAATTGCAATACATTTCAAACTGCTGAAAATTGTCTAAACTTATGATCTGCAACTTTTTTTCAAATCGTGTTTAATTTTAATTTTAGAAACATTAGTTTTTCTTGTCAGTAAAATTACTTGAAAGTCAGTGGAAATGCTTTTAACTTATCCGCATAATTAGGGCGTTAAAATTGCAATACATTTCAAACGGCTGAAAATTGTCTAAACTTATGATCTGCAACTTTTTTTTAAAATCGTGTTTAATTTAAATTTTAGAAACATTAGTTTTTCTTGTCAGTAAAATTACTTGAAAGTCTGTGGAAATGCTTTTAACTTATCCACATAATTAGTGCTTTAAAATTGCAATACATTTCAAACTGCTGAAAATTGTCTAAACTTATGATCTGCAACTTTTTTTAAAATCGTGTTTAATTTTAATTTTAGAAACATTAGTTTTTCTTGTCAGTAAAATTACTTGAAAGTTTGTGGAAATGCTTTTAACTTATCCACATAATTAGTGCGTTAAAATTGCAATACATTTCAAACGGCTGAAAATTGTCTAAACTTATGATCTGCAACTTTTTTTTAAATCGTGTTTAATTTAAATTTTAGAAACATTAGTTTTTCTTGTAAGTAAAATTACTTGAAAGTCAGTGGAAATGCTTTTAACTTATCCACATAATTAGTGCGTTAAAAGTGCAATACATTTCAAACGGCTGAAAATTGTCTAAACTTATGATCTGCAACTTTTTTTAAAATCGTGTTTAATTTTAATTTTAGAAACATTAGTTTTTCTTGTCAGTAAAATTACTTGAAAGTCTGTGGAAATGCTTTTAACTTATCCACATAATTAGTGCGTTAAAATTGCAATACATTTCAAACGGCTGAAAATTGTCTAAACTTATGATCTGCAACTTTTTTTAAAATCGTGTTTAATTTTAATTTTAGAAACATTAGTTTTTCTTGTCAGTAAAATTACTTGAAAGTCAGTGGAAATGCTTTTAACTTATCCACATAATTAGGGCGTTAAAATTGCAATACATTTCAAACGGCTGAAAATTGTCTAAACTTATGATCTGCAACTTTTTTAAAAATCGTGTTTAATTTTAATTTTAGAAACATTAGTTTTTCTTGTCAGTAAAATTACTTGAAAGTCTGTGGAAATGCTTTTAACTTATCCACATAATTAGTGCGTTAAAATTGCAATACATTTCAAACGGCTGAAAATTGTCTAAACTTATGATCTGCAACTTTTTTTAAAATCGTGTTTAATTTTAATTTTAGAAACATTAGTTTTTCTTGTCAGTAAAATTACTTGAAAGTCAGTGGAAATGCTTTTAACTTATCCACATAATTAGGGCGTTAAAATTGCAATACATTTCAAACGGCTGAAAATTGTCTAAACTTATGATCTGCAACTTTTTTTAAAATCGTGTTTAATTTTAATTTTAGAAACATTAGTTTTTCTTGTCAGTAAAATTACTTGAAAGTCTGTGGAAATGCTTTTAACTTATCCACATAATTAGTGCGTTAAAATTGCAATACATTTCAAACGGCTGAAAATTGTCTAAACTTATGATCTGCAACTTTTTTTAAAATCGTGTTTAATTTTAATTTTAGAAACATTAGTTTTTCTTGTCAGTAAAATTATTTGAAAGTCAGTGGAAATGCTTTTAACTTATACACATAATTAGTGCGTTAAAATTGCAATACATTTCAAACGGCTGAAAATTGACTAAAATTATGATCTGCAACTTTTTTAAAAATCGTGTTTAATTTTAATTTTAGAAACATTAGTTTTTCTTGTCAGTAAAATTACTTGAAAGTCTGTGGAAATGCTTTTAACTTATCCACATAATTAGTGCGTTAAAATTGCAATACATTTCAAACGGCTGAAAATTGTCTAAACTTATGATCTGCAACTTTTTTTTAAATCGTGTTTAATTTTAATTTTAGAAACATTAGTTTTTCTTGTCAGTAAAATTACTTGAAAGTCAGTGGAAATGCTTTTAACTTATCCACATAATTAGTGCGTTAAAATTGCAATACATTTCAAACGGCTGAAAATTGTCTAAACTTATGATCTGCAACTTTTTTTAAAATCGTGTTTAATTTTAATTTTAGAAACATTAGTTTTTCTTGTCAGTAAAATTACTTGAAAGTTTGTGGAAATGCTTTTAACTTATCCACATAATGAGTGCGTTAAAATTGCAATATATTTCAAACGGCTGAAAATTGTCTAAACTTATGATCTGCAACTTTTTTTTAAATCGTGTTTAATTTTAATTTTAGAAACATTAGTTTTTCTTGTCAGTAAAATTACTTGAAAGTCTGTGGAAATGCTTTTAACTTATCCACATAATTAGTGCGTTAAAATTGCAATACATTTCAAACGGCTGAAAATTGTCTAAACTTATGATCTGCAACTTTTTTTAAAATCGTGTTTAATTTTAATTTTAGAAACATTAGTTTTTCTTGTCAGTAAAATTACTTGAAAGTCAGTGGAAATGCTTTTAACATCCACAAATTTAGTGCGTTAAAATTGCAATACATTTCAAACGGCTGAAAATTGTGTAAAATTATGATCTGCAACTTTTTTTCAAATCGTGTTTAATTTTAATTTTAGAAACATTAGTTTTTCTTGTCAGTAAAATTACTTGAAAGTTTGTGGAAATGCTTTTAACTTATCCACATAATTAGTGCGTTAAAATTGCAATACATTTCAAACGGCTGAAAATTGTCTAAACTTATGATCTGCAACTTTTTTTAAAATCGTGTTTAATTTTAATTTTAGAAACATTAGTTTTTCTTGTAAGTAAAATTACTTGAAAGTCAGTGGAAATGCTTTTAACTTATCCACATAATTAGTGCGTTAAAAGTGCAATACATTTCAAACGGCTGAAAATTGTCTAAACTTATGATCTGCAACTTTTTTTAAAATCGTGTTTAATTTTAATTTTAGAAACATTAGTTTTTCTTGTCAGTAAAATTACTTGAAAGTCTGTGGAAATGCTTTTAACTTATCCACATAATTAGTGCGTTAAAATTGCAATACATTTCAAACGGCTGAAAATTGTCTAAACTTATGATCTGCAACTTTTTTTAAAATCGTGTTTAATTTTAATTTTAGAAACATTAGTTTTTCTTGTCAGTAAAATTACTTGAAAGTCAGTGGAAATGCTTTTAACTTATCCACATAATTAGTGCGTTAAAATTGCAATACATTTCAAACTGCTGAAAATTGTCTAAACTTATGATCTGCAACTTTTTTTCAAATCGTGTTTAATTTTAATTTTAGAAACATTAGTTTTTCTTGTCAGTAAAATTACTTGAAAGTCAGTGGAAATGCTTTTAACTTATCCGCATAATTAGGGCGTTAAAATTGCAATACATTTCAAACGGCTGAAAATTGTCTAAACTTATGATCTGCAACTTTTTTTTAAAATCGTGTTTAATTTAAATTTTAGAAACATTAGTTTTTCTTGTCAGTAAAATTACTTGAAAGTCTGTGGAAATGCTTTTAACTTATCCACATAATTAGTGCGTTAAAATTGCAATACATTTCAAACTGCTGAAAATTGTCTAAACTTATGATCTGCAACTTTTTAAAAAATCGTGTTTAATTTTAATTTTAGAAACATTAGTTTTTCTTGTCAGTAAAATTACTTGAAAGTCTGTGGAAATGCTTTTAACTTATCCACATAATTAGTGCGTTAAAATTGCAATACATTTCAAACGGCTGAAAATTGTCTAAACTTATGATCTGCAACTTTTTTAAAAATCGTGTTTAATTTAAATTTTAGAAACATTAGTTTTTCTTGTCAGTAAAATTACTTGAAAGTCTGTGGAAATGCTTTTAACTTATCCACATTATTAGTGCGTTAAAATTGCAATACATTTCAAACGGCTGAAAATTGTCTAAACTTATGATCTGCAACTTTTTTAAAAATCGTGTTTAATTTTAATTTTAGAAACATTAGTTTTTCTTGTCAGTAAAATTACTTGAAAGTCAGTGGAAATGCTTTTAACTTATCCACATAATTAGTGCGTTAAAATTGCAATACATTTCAAACGGCTGAAAATTGTCTAAACTTATGATCTGCAACTTTTTTAAAAATCGTGTTTAATTTTAATTTTAGAAACATTAGTTTTTCTTGTCAGTAAAATTACTTGAAAGTCTGTGGAAATGCTTTTAACTTATCCACATAATTAGTGCGTTAAAATTGCAATACATTTCAAACGGCTGAAAATTGTCTAAACTTATGATCTGCAACTTTTTTAAAAATCGTGTTTAATTTTAATTTTAGAAACATTAGTTTTTCTTGTCAGTAAAATTACTTGAAAGTCAGTGGAAATGCTTTTAACTTATCCACATAATTAGTGCGTTAAAATTGCAATACATTTCAAACTGCTGAAAATTGTCTAAACTTATGATCTGCAACTTTTTTTCAAATCGTGTTTAATTTTAATTTTAGAAACATTAGTTTTTCTTGTCAGTAAAATTACTTGAAAGTCAGTGGAAATGCTTTTAACTTATCCGCATAATTAGGGCGTTAAAATTGCAATACATTTCAAACGGCTGAAAATTGTCTAAACTTATGATCTGCAACTTTTTTTAAAATCGTGTTTAATTTTAATTTTAGAAACATTAGTTTTTCTTGTCAGTAAAATTACTTGAAAGTCTGTGGAAATGCTTTTAACTTATCCACATAATTAGTGCGTTAAAATTGCAATACATTTCAAACGGCTGAAAATTGTCTAAACTTATGATCTGCAACTTTTTTAAAAATCGTGTTTAATTTTAATTTTAGAAACATTAGTTTTTCGTGTCAGTAAAATTACTTGAAAGTCAGTGGAAATGCTTTTAACTTATCCACATAATTAGTGCGTTAAAATTGCAATACATTTCAAACTGCTGAAAATTGTCTAAACTTATGATCTGCAACTTTTTTTCAAATCGTGTTTAATTTTAATTTTAGAAACATTAGTTTTTCTTGTCAGTAAAATTACTTGAAAGTCAGTGGAAATGCTTTTAACTTATCCGCATAATTAGGGCGTTAAAATTGCAATACATTTCAAACGGCTGAAAATTGTCTAAACTTATGATCTGCAACTTTTTTGAAAAATCGTGTTTAATTTAAATTTTAGAAACATTAGTTTTTCTTGTCAGTAAAATTACTTGAAAGTCTGTGGAAATGCTTTTAACTTATCCACATAATTAGTGCGTTAAAATTGCAATACATTTCAAACGGCTGAAAATTGTCTAAACTTATGATCTGCAACTTTTTTTTAAATCGTGTTTAATTTTAATTTTAGAAACATTAGTTTTTCTTGTCAGTAAAATTACTTGAAAGTCAGTGGAAATGCTTTTAACTTATCCACATAATTAGTGCGTTAAAATTGCAATACATTTCAAACGGCTGAAAATTGTCTAAACTTATGATCTGCAACTTTTTTTCAAATCGTGTTTAATTTTAATTTTAGAAACATTAGTTTTTCTTGTCAGTAAAATTACTTGAAAGTCTATGGAAATGCTTTTAACTTATCCACATAATTAGTGCGTTAAAATTGCAATACATTTCAAACGGCTGAAAATTGTCTAAACTTATGATCTGCAACTTTTTTAAAAATCGTGTTTAATTTTAATTTTAGAAACATTAGTTTTTCTTGTCAGTAAAATTACTTGAAAGTCAGTGGAAATGCTTTTAACTTATCCACATAATTAGTGCGTTAAAATTGCAATACATTTCAAACGGCTGAAAATTGTCTAAACTTATGATCTGCAACTTTTTTTAAAATCGTGTTTAATTTTAATTTTAGAAACATTAGTTTTTCTTGTCAGTAAAATTACTTGAAAGTCAGTGAAAATGCTTTTAACTTATCCACAAAATTAGTGCGTTAAAATTGCAATACATTTCAAACGGCTGAAAATTGTCTAAAATTATGATCTGCAACTTTTTTTCAAATCGTGTTTAATTTTAATTTTAGAAACATTAGTTTTTCTTGTCAGTAAAATTACTTGAAAGTCTGTGGAAATGCTTTTAACTTATCCACATAATTAGTGCGTTAAAATTGCAATACATTTCAAACTGCTGAAAATTGTCTAAACTTATGATCTGCAACTTTTTTTCAAATCGTGTTTAATTTTAATTTTAGAAACATTAGTTTTTCTTGTCAGTAAAATTACTTGAAAGTCAGTGGAAATGCTTTTAACTTATCCACATAATTAGTGCGTTAAAATTGCAATACATTTCAAACGGCTGAAAATTGTCTAAACTTATGATCTGCAACTTTTTTTAAAATCGTGTTTAATTTTAATTTTAGAAACATTAGTTTTTCTTGTCAGTAAAATTACTTGAAAGTCTGTGGAAATGCTTTTAACTTATCCACATAATTAGTGCGTTAAAATTGCAATACATTTCAAACGGCTGAAAATTGTCTAAACTTATGATCTGCAACTTTTTTTAAAATCGTGTTTAATTTTAATTTTAGAAACATTAGTTTTTCTTGTCAGTAAAATTACTTGAAAGTCAGTGGAAATGCTTTTAACTTATCCACATAATTAGGGCGTTAAAATTGCAATACATTTCAAACGGCTGAAAATTGTCTAAACTTATGATCTGCAACTTTTTTTTAAATCGTGTTTAATTTTAATTTTAGAAACATTAGTTTTTCTTGTAAGTAAAATTACTTGAAAGTCAGTGGAAATGCTTTAAACTTATCCACATAATTAGTGCGTTAAAAGTGCAATACATTTCAAACGGCTGAAAATTGTCTAAACTTATGATCTGCAACTTTTTTTAAAATCGTGTTTAATTTCAATTTTAGAAACATTAGTTTTTCTTGTCAGTAAAATTACTTGAAAGTCTGTGGAAATGCTTTTAACTTATCCACATAATTAGTGCGTTAAAATTGCAATACATTTCAAACGGCTGAAAATTGTCTAAACTTATGATCTGCAACTTTTTTTTAAATCGTGTTTAATTTTAATTTTAGAAACATTAGTTTTTCTTGTAAGTAAAATTACTTGAAAGTCAGTGGAAATGCTTTTAACTTATCCACATAATTAGTGCGTTAAAAGTGCAATACATTTCAAACGGCTGAAAATTGTCTAAACTTATGATCTGCAACTTTTTTTAAAATCGTGTTTAATTTTAATTTTAGAAACATTAGTTTTTCTTGTCAGTAAAATTACTTGAAAGTCTGTGGAAATGCTTTTAACTTATCCACATAATTAGTGCGTTAAAATTGCAATACATTTCAAACGGCTGAAAATTGTCTAAACTTATGATCTGCAACTTTTTTAAAAATCGTGTTTAATTTAAATTTTAGAAACATTAGTTTTTCTTGTCAGTAAAATTACTTGAAAGTCTGTGGAAATGCTTTTAACTTATCCACATAATTAGTGCGTTAAAATTGCAATACATTTCAAACGGCTGAAAATTGTCTAAACTTATGATCTGCAACTTTTTTTTAAATCGTGTTTAATTTTAATTTTAGAAACATTAGTTTTTCTTGTCAGTAAAATTACTTGAAAGTTTGTGGAAATGCTTTTAACTTATCCACATAATTAGTGCGTTAAAATTGCAATACATTTCAAACGGCTGAAAATTGTCTAAACTTATGATCTGCAACTTTTTTTAAAATCGTGTTTAATTTTAATTTTAGAAACATTAGTTTTTCTTGTAAGTAAAATTACTTGAAAGTCAGTGGAAATGCTTTTAACTTATCCACATAATTAGTGCGTTAAAAGTGCAATACATTTCAAACGGCTGAAAATTGTCTAAACTTATGATCTGCAACTTTTTTTAAAATCGTGTTTAATTTTAATTTTAGAAACATTAGTTTTTCTTGTCAGTAAAATTACTTGAAAGTCTGTGGAAATGCTTTTAACTTATCCACATAATTAGTGCGTTAAAATTGCAATACATTTCAAACGGCTGAAAATTGTCTAAACTTATGATCTGCAACTTTTTTTAAAATCGTGTTTAATTTTAATTTTAGAAACATTAGTTTTTCTTGTCAGTAAAATTACTTGAAAGTCAGTGGAAATGCTTTTAACTTATCCACATAATTAGGGCGTTAAAATTGCAATACATTTCAAACGGCTGAAAATTGTCTAAACTTATGATCTGCAACTTTTTTTAAAATCGTGTTTAATTTTAATTTTAGAAACATTAGTTTTTCTTGTCAGTAAAATTACTTGAAAGTCTGTGGAAATGCTTTTAACTTATCCACATAATTAGTGCGTTAAAATTGCAATACATTTCAAACGGCTGAAAATTGTCTAAACTTATGATCTGCAACTTTTTTTAAAATCGTGTTTAATTTTAATTTTAGAAACATTAGTTTTTCTTGTCAGTAAAATTACTTGAAAGTCAGTGGAAATGCTTTTAACTTATCCACATAATTAGGGCGTTAAAATTGCAATACATTTCAAACGGCTGAAAATTGTCTAAATTTATGATCTGCAACTTTTTTTAAAATCGTGTTTAATTTTAATTTTAGAAACATTAGTTTTTCTTGTCAGTAAAATTACTTGAAAGTCTGTGGAAATGCTTTTAACTTATCCACATAATTAGTGCGTTAAAATTGCAATACATTTCAAACGGCTGAAAATTGTCTAAACTTATGATCTGCAACTTTTTTTTAAATCGTGTTTAATTTTAATTTTAGAAACATTAGTTTTTCTTGTCAGTAAAATTACTTGAAAGTCAGTGGAAATGCTTTAAACTTATCCACATAATTAGTGCGTTAAAAGTGCAATACATTTCAAACGGCTGAAAATTGTCTAAACTTATGATCTGCAACTTTTTTTAAAATCGTGTTTAATTTTAATTTTAGAAACATTAGTTTTTCTTGTCAGTAAAATTACTTGAAAGTCTGTGGAAATGCTTTTAACTTATCCACATAATTAGTGCGTTAAAATTGCAATACATTTCAAACGGCTGAAAATTGTCTAAACTTATGATCTGCAACTTTTTTTTAAATCGTGTTTAATTTTAATTTTAGAAACATTAGTTTTTCTTGTAAGTAAAATTACTTGAAAGTCAGTGGAAATGCTTTTAACTTATCCACATAATTAGTGCGTTAAAAGTGCAATACATTTCAAACGGCTGAAAATTGTCTAAACTTATGATCTGCAACTTTTTTTAAAATCGTGTTTAATTTTAATTTTAGAAACATTAGTTTTTCTTGTCAGTAAAATTACTTGAAAGTCTGTGGAAATGCTTTTAACTTATCCACATAATTAGTGCGTTAAAATTGCAATACATTTCAAACGGCTGAAAATTGTCTAAACTTATGATCTGCAACTTTTTTAAAAATCGTGTTTAATTTTAATTTTAGAAACATTAGTTTTTCTTGTCAGTAAAATTACTTGAAAGTCTGTGGAAATGCTTTTAACTTATCCACATAATTAGTGCGTTAAAATTGCAATACATTTCAAACTGCTGAAAATTGTCTAAACTTATGATCTGCAACTTTTTTTAAAATCGTGTTTAATTTTAATTTTAGAAACATTAGTTTTTCTTGTCAGTAAAATTACTTGAAAGTCAGTGGAAATGCTTTTAACTTATCCACATAATTAGGGCGTTAAAATTGCAATACATTTCAAACGGCTGAAAATTGTCTAAACTTATGATCTGCAACTTTTTTTAAAATCGTGTTTAATTTTAATTTTAGAAGCATTAGTTTTTCTTGTCAGTAAAATTACTTGAAAGTCTGTGGAAATGCTTTTAACTTATCCACATAATTAGTGCGTTAAAATTGCAATACATTTCAAACGGCTGAAAATTGTCTAAACTTATGATCTGCAACTTTTTTTAAAATCGTGTTTAATTTTAATTTTAGAAACATTAGTTTTTCTTGTAAGTAAAATTACTTGAAAGTCAGTGGAAATGCTTTTAACTTATCCACATAATTGGTGCGTTAAAAGTGCAATACATTTCAAACGGCTGAAAATTGTCTAAACTTATGATCTTCAATTGTTTTTCAAATCGCCTTCCTACTCAATTTTAATTTTAAAAACAATTGTTTTTCTTGTCAATAAAATTACTTTAAAGGCATTAGAAATGCTTTAAACTTATCCACATAATTAGTGCGTTTAAGTTGCAATACATTTCAAAGTGCTGAAAATTGTCGAAACTTATGATCTTCAATTGTTTTTCAAATCGCCTTCAATTTTAATTTTAGAAACATTGGTTTTTCTTGTCAGTAAAATTATTTGAAAGTCAGTGGAAATGCTTTTAACTTATACACATAATTAGTGCGTTAAAATTGCAATACATTTCAAACGGCTGAAAATTGTCTAAACTTATGATCTGCAACTTTTTTAAAAATCGTGTTTAATTTTAATTTTAGAAACATTAGTTTTTCTTGTCAGTAAAATTACTTGAAAGTCTGTGGAAATGCTTTTAACTTATCCACATAATTAGTGCGTTAAAATTGCAATACATTTCAAACGGCTGAAAATTGTCTAAACTTATGATCTGCAACTTTTTTTTAAATCGTGTTTAATTTTAATTTTAGAAACATTAGTTTTTCTTGTCAGTAAAATTACTTGAAAGTCAGTGGAAATGCTTTTAACTTATCCACATAATTAGTGCGTTAAAATTGCAATACATTTCAAACGGCTGAAAATTGTCTAAACTTATGATCTGCAACTTTTTTTAAAATCGTGTTTAATTTTAATTTTAGAAACATTAGTTTTTCTTGTCAGTAAAATTACTTGAAAGTTTGTGGAAATGCTTTTAACTTATCCACATAATGAGTGCGTTAAAATTGCAATATATTTCAAACGGCTGAAAATTGTCTAAACTTATGATCTGCAACTTTTTTTAAAATCGTGTTTAATTTTAATTTTAGAAACATTAGTTTTTCTTGTCAGTAAAATTACTTGAAAGTCTGTGGAAATGCTTTTAACTTATCCACATAATTAGTGCGTTAAAATTGCAATACATTTCAAACGGCTGAAAATTGTCTAAACTTATGATCTGCAACTTTTTTTAAAATCGTGTTTAATTTTAATTTTAGAAACATTAGTTTTTCTTGTCAGTAAAATTACTTGAAAGTCAGTGGAAATGCTTTTAACTTATCCACAAATTTAGTGCGTTAAAATTGCAATACATTTCAAACGGCTGAAAATTGTGTAAAATTATGATCTGCAACTTTTTTTAAAATCGTGTTTAATTTTAATTTTAGAAACATTAGTTTTTCTTGTCAGTAAAATTACTTGAAAGTTTGTGGAAATGCTTTTAACTTATCCACATAATTAGTGCGTTAAAATTGCAATACATTTCAAACGGCTGAAAATTGTCTAAACTTATGATCTGCAACTTTTTTTAAAATCGTGTTTAATTTTAAAAACATTAGTTTTTCTTGTAAGTAAAATTACTTGAAAGTCAGTGGAAATGCTTTTAACTTATCCACATAATTAGTGCGTTAAAAGTGCAATACATTTCAAACGGCTGAAAATTGTCTAAACTTATGATCTGCAACTTTTTTTAAAATCGTGTTTAATTTTAATTTTAGAAACATTAGTTTTTCTTGTCAGTAAAATTACTTGAAAGTCTGTGGAAATGCTTTTAACTTATCCACATAATTAGTGCGTTAAAATTGCAATACATTTCAAACGGCTGAAAATTGTCTAAACTTATGATCTGCAACTTTTTTTAAAATCGTGTTTAATTTTAATTTTAGAAACATTAGTTTTTCTTGTCAGTAAAATTACTTGAAAGTCAGTGGAAATGCTTTTAACTTATCCACATAATTAGTGCGTTAAAATTGCAATACATTTCAAACTGCTGAAAATTGTCTAAACTTATGATCTGCAACTTTTTTTCAAATCGTGTTTAATTTTAATTTTAGAAACATTAGTTTTTCTTGTCAGTAAAATTACTTGAAAGTCAGTGGAAATGCTTTTAACTTATCCGCATAATTAGGGCGTTAAAATTGCAATACATTTCAAACGGCTGAAAATTGTCTAAACTTATGATCTGCAACTTTTTTTTAAATCGTGTTTAATTTTAATTTTAGAAACATTAGTTTTTCTTGTCAGTAAAATTACTTGAAAGTCTGTGGAAATGCTTTTAACTTATCCACATAATTAGTGCGTTAAAATTGCAATACATTTCAAACTGCTGAAAATTGTCTAAACTTATGATCTGCAACTTTTTTTAAAATCGTGTTTAATTTTTAATTTTAGAAACATTAGTTTTTCTTGTCAGTAAAATTACTTGAAAGTCTGTGGAAATGCTTTTAACTTATCCACATAATTAGTGCGTTAAAATTGCAATACATTTCAAACGGCTGAAAATTGTCTAAACTTATGATCTGCAACTTTTTTAAAAATCGTGTTTAATTTAAATTTTAGAAACATTAGTTTTTCTTGTCAGTAAAATTACTTGAAAGTCTGTGGAAATGCTTTTAACTTATCCACATAATTAGTGCGTTAAAATTGCAATACATTTCAAACGGCTGAAAATTGTCTAAACTTATGATCTGCAACTTTTTTTTAAATCGTGTTTAATTTTAATTTTAGAAACATTAGTTTTTCTTGTCAGTAAAATTACTTGAAAGTCAGTGGAAATGCTTTTAACTTATCCACATAATTAGTGCGTTAAAATTGCAATACATTTCAAACGGCTGAAAATTGTCTAAACTTATGATCTGCAACTTTTTTCAAATCGTGTTTAATTTTAATTTTAGAAACATTAGTTTTTCTTGTCAGTAAAATTACTTGAAAGTCTGTGGAAATGCTTTTAACTTATCCACATAATTAGTGCGTTAAAATTGCAATACATTTCAAACGGCTGAAAATTGTCTAAACTTATGATCTGCAACTTTTTTTAAAATCGTGTTTAATTTTAATTTTAGAAACATTAGTTTTTCTTGTCAGTAAAATTACTTGAAAGTCTGTGGAAATGCTTTTAACTTATCCACATAATTAGTGCGTTAAAATTGCAATACATTTCAAACGGCTGAAAATTGTCTAAACTTATGATCTGCAACTTTTTTAAAAATCGTGTTTAATTTTAATTTTAGAAACATTAGTTTTTCTTGTCAGTAAAATTACTTGAAAGTCAGTGGAAATGCTTTTAACTTATCCACATAATTAGTGCGTTAAAATTGCAATACATTTCAAACTGCTGAAAATTGTCTAAACTTATGATCTGCAACTTTTTTTCAAATCGTGTTTAATTTTAATTTTAGAAACATTAGTTTTTCTTGTCAGTAAAATTACTTGAAAGTCAGTGGAAATGCTTTTAACTTATCCGCATAATTAGGGCGTTAAAATTGCAATACATTTCAAACGGCTGAAAATTGTCTAAACTTATGATCTGCAACTTTTTTTAAAATCGTGTTTAATTTTAATTTTAGAAACATTAGTTTTTCTTGTCAGTAAAATTACTTGAAAGTCTGTGGAAATGCTTTTAACTTATCCACATAATTAGTGCGTTAAAATTGCAATACATTTCAAACGGCTGAAAATTGTCTAAACTTATGATCTGCAACTTTTTTAAAAATCGTGTTTAATTTTAATTTTAGAAACATTAGTTTTTCGTGTCAGTAAAATTACTTGAAAGTCAGTGGAAATGCTTTTAACTTATCCACATAATTAGTGCGTTAAAATTGCAATACATTTCAAACTGCTGAAAATTGTCTAAACTTATGATCTGCAACTTTTTTTCAAATCGTGTTTAATTTTAATTTTAGAAACATTAGTTTTTCTTGTCAGTAAAATTACTTGAAAGTCAGTGGAAATGCTTTTAACTTATCCGCATAATTAGGGCGTTAAAATTGCAATACATTTCAAACGGCTGAAAATTGTCTAAACTTATGATCTGCAACTTTTTTAAAAATCGTGTTTAATTTTAATTTTAGAAACATTAGTTTTTCTTGTCAGTAAAATTACTTGAAAGTCTGTGGAAATGCTTTTAACTTATCCACATAATTAGTGCGTTAAAATTGCAATACATTTCAAACTGCTGAAAATTGTCTAAACTTATGATCTGCAACTTTTTTTAAAATCGTGTTTAATTTTAATTTTAGAAACATTAGTTTTTCTTGTCAGTAAAATTACTTGAAAGTCTGTGGAAATGCTTTTAACTTATCCACATAATTAGTGCGTTAAAATTGCAATACATTTCAAACGGCTGAAAATTGTCTAAACTTATGATCTGCAACTTTTTTGAAAAATCGTGTTTAATTTAAATTTTAGAAACATTAGTTTTTCTTGTCAGTAAAATTACTTGAAAGTCTGTGGAAATGCTTTTAACTTATCCACATAATTAGTGCGTTAAAATTGCAATACATTTCAAACGGCTGAAAATTGTCTAAACTTATGATCTGCAACTTTTTTTTAAATCGTGTTTAATTTTAATTTTATAAACATTAGTTTTTCTTGTCAGTAAAATTACTTGAAAGTCAGTGGAAATGCTTTTAACTTATCCACATAATTAGTGCGTTAAAATTGCAATACATTTCAAACGGCTGAAAATTGTCTAAACTTATGATCTGCAACTTTTTTTCAAATCGTGTTTAATTTTAATTTTAGAAACATTAGTTTTTCTTGTCAGTAAAATTACTTGAAAGTCTATGGAAATGCTTTTAACTTATCCACATAATTAGTGCGTTAAAATTGCAATACATTTCAAACTGCTGAAAATTGTCTAAACTTATGATCTGCAACTTTTTTTCAAATCGTGTTTAATTTTAATTTTAGAAACATTAGTTTTTCTTGTCAGTAAAATTACTTGAAAGTCAGTGGAAATGCTTTTAACTTATCCGCATAATTAGGGCGTTAAAATTGCAATACATTTCAAACGGCTGAAAATTGTCTAAACTTATGATCTGCAACTTTTTTTAAAATCGTGTTTAATTTTAATTTTAGAAACATTAGTTTTTCTTGTCAGTAAAATTACTTGAAAGTCTGTGGAAATGCTTTTAACTTATCCACATAATTAGTGCGTTAAAATTGCAATACATTTCAAACGGCTGAAAATTGTCTAAACTTATGATCTGCAACTTTTTTAAAAATCGTGTTTAATTTTAATTTTAGAAACATTAGTTTTTCGTGTCAGTAAAATTACTTGAAAGTCAGTGGAAATGCTTTTAACTTATCCACATAATTAGTGCGTTAAAATTGCAATACATTTCAAACTGCTGAAAATTGTCTAAACTTATGATCTGCAACTTTTTTTCAAATCGTGTTTAATTTTAATTTTAGAAACATTAGTTTTTCTTGTCAGTAAAATTACTTGAAAGTCAGTGGAAATGCTTTTAACTTATCCGCATAATTAGGGCGTTAAAATTGCAATACATTTCAAACGGCTGAAAATTGTCTAAACTTATGATCTGCAACTTTTTTTAAAATCGTGTTTAATTTTAATTTTAGAAACATTAGTTTTTCTTGTCAGTAAAATTACTTGAAAGTCTGTGGAAATGCTTTTAACTTATCCACATAATTAGTGCGTTAAAATTGCAATACATTTCAAACTGCTGAAAATTGTCTAAACTTATGATCTGCAACTTTTTTTAAAATCGTGTTTAATTTTAATTTTAGAAACATTAGTTTTTCTTGTCAGTAAAATTACTTGAAAGTCTGTGGAAATGCTTTTAACTTATCCACATAATTGTTGCGTTAAAATTGCAATACATTTCAAACGGCTGAAAATTGTCTAAACTTATGATCTGCAACTTTTTTTTAAATCGTGTTTAATTTTAATTTTAGAAACATTAGTTTTTCTTGTCAGTAAAATTACTTGAAAGTCAGTGGAAATGCTTTTAACTTATCCACATAATTAGTGCGTTAAAATTGCAATACATTTCAAACGGCTGAAAATTGTCTAAACTTATGATCTGCAACTTTTTTTAAAATCGTGTTTAATTTTAATTTTAGAAACATTAGTTTTTCTTGTCAGTAAAATTACTTGAAAGTCTGTGGAAATGCTTTTAACTTATCCACATAATTAGTGCGTTAAAATTGCAATACATTTCAAACGGCTGAAAATTGTCTAAACTTATGATCTGCAACTTTTTTTTAAATCGTGTTTAATTTTAATTTTAGAAACATTAGTTTTTCTTGTCAGTAAAATTACTTGAAAGTCAGTGGAAATGCTTTTAACTTATCCACATAATTAGTGCGTTAAAATTGCAATACATTTCAAACTGCTGAAAATTGTCTAAACTTATGATCTGCAACTTTTTTTCAAATCGTGTTTAATTTTAATTTTAGAAACATTAGTTTTTCTTGTCAGTAAAATTACTTGAAAGTCAGTGGAAATGCTTTTAACTTATCCACATAATTAGTGCGTTAGAATTGCAATACATTTCAAACGGCTGAAAATTGTCTAAAATTATGATCTGCAACTTTTTTTAAAATCGTGTTTAATTTTAATTTTAGAAACATTAGTTTTTCTTGTCAGTAAAATTACTTGAAAGTTTGTGGAAATGCTTTTAACTTATCCACATAATTAGTGCGTTAAAATTGCAATACATTTCAAACGGCTGAAAATTGTCTAAACTTATGATCTGCAACTTTTTTCAAATCGTGTTTAATTTTAATTTTAGAAACATTAGTTTTTCTTGTCAGTAAAATTACTTGAAAGTCTGTGGAAATGCTTTTAACTTATCCACATAATTAGTGCGTTAAAATTGCAATACATTTCAAACGGCTGAAAATTGTCTAAACTTATGATCTGCAACTTTTTTTAAAATCGTGTTTAATTTTAATTTTAGAAACATTAGTTTTTCTTGTCAGTAAAATTACTTGAAAGTCTGTGGAAATGCTTTTAACTTATCCACATAATTAGTGCGTTAAAATTGCAATACATTTCAAACGGCTGAAAATTGTCTAAACTTATGATCTGCAACTTTTTTAAAAATCGTGTTTAATTTTAATTTTAGAAACATTAGTTTTTCTTGTCAGTAAAATTACTTGAAAGTCAGTGGAAATGCTTTTAACTTATCCACATAATTAGTGCGTTAAAATTGCAATACATTTCAAACTGCTGAAAATTGTCTAAACTTATGATCTGCAACTTTTTTTCAAATCGTGTTTAATTTTAATTTTAGAAACATTAGTTTTTCTTGTCAGTAAAATTACTTGAAAGTCAGTGGAAATGCTTTTAACTTATCCGCATAATTAGGGCGTTAAAATTGCAATACATTTCAAACGGCTGAAAATTGTCTAAACTTATGATCTGCAACTTTTTTTAAAATCGTGTTTAATTTTAATTTTAGAAACATTAGTTTTTCTTGTCAGTAAAATTACTTGAAAGTCTGTGGAAATGCTTTTAACTTATCCACATAATTAGTGCGTTAAAATTGCAATACATTTCAAACGGCTGAAAATTGTCTAAACTTATGATCTGCAACTTTTTTAAAAATCGTGTTTAATTTTAATTTTAGAAACATTAGTTTTTCGTGTCAGTAAAATTACTTGAAAGTCAGTGGAAATGCTTTTAACTTATCCACATAATTAGTGCGTTAAAATTGCAATACATTTCAAACTGCTGAAAATTGTCTAAACTTATGATCTGCAACTTTTTTTCAAATCGTGTTTAATTTTAATTTTAGAAACATTAGTTTTTCTTGTCAGTAAAATTACTTGAAAGTCAGTGGAAATGCTTTTAACTTATCCGCATAATTAGGGCGTTAAAATTGCAATACATTTCAAACGGCTGAAAATTGTCTAAACTTATGATCTGCAACTTTTTTAAAAATCGTGTTTAATTTTAATTTTAGAAACATTAGTTTTTCTTGTCAGTAAAATTACTTGAAAGTCTGTGGAAATGCTTTTAACTTATCCACATAATTAGTGCGTTAAAATTGCAATACATTTCAAACTGCTGAAAATTGTCTAAACTTATGATCTGCAACTTTTTTTAAAATCGTGTTTAATTTTAATTTTAGAAACATTAGTTTTTCTTGTCAGTAAAATTACTTGAAAGTCTGTGGAAATGCTTTTAACTTATCCACATAATTAGTGCGTTAAAATTGCAATACATTTCAAACGGCTGAAAATTGTCTAAACTTATGATCTGCAACTTTTTTGAAAAATCGTGTTTAATTTAAATTTTAGAAACATTAGTTTTTCTTGTCAGTAAAATTACTTGAAAGTCTGTGGAAATGCTTTTAACTTATCCACATAATTAGTGCGTTAAAATTGCAATACATTTCAAACGGCTGAAAATTGTCTAAACTTATGATCTGCAACTTTTTTTTAAATCGTGTTTAATTTTAATTTTATAAACATTAGTTTTTCTTGTCAGTAAAATTACTTGAAAGTCAGTGGAAATGCTTTTAACTTATCCACATAATTAGTGCGTTAAAATTGCAATACATTTCAAACGGCTGAAAATTGTCTAAACTTATGATCTGCAACTTTTTTTCAAATCGTGTTTAATTTTAATTTTAGAAACATTAGTTTTTCTTGTCAGTAAAATTACTTGAAAGTCTATGGAAATGCTTTTAACTTATCCACATAATTAGTGCGTTAAAATTGCAATACATTTCAAACTGCTGAAAATTGTCTAAACTTATGATCTGCAACTTTTTTTCAAATCGTGTTTAATTTTAATTTTAGAAACATTAGTTTTTCTTGTCAGTAAAATTACTTGAAAGTCAGTGGAAATGCTTTTAACTTATCCGCATAATTAGGGCGTTAAAATTGCAATACATTTCAAACGGCTGAAAATTGTCTAAACTTATGATCTGCAACTTTTTTTAAAATCGTGTTTAATTTTAATTTTAGAAACATTAGTTTTTCTTGTCAGTAAAATTACTTGAAAGTCTGTGGAAATGCTTTTAACTTATCCACATAATTAGTGCGTTAAAATTGCAATACATTTCAAACGGCTGAAAATTGTCTAAACTTATGATCTGCAACTTTTTTAAAAATCGTGTTTAATTTTAATTTTAGAAACATTAGTTTTTCGTGTCAGTAAAATTACTTGAAAGTCAGTGGAAATGCTTTTAACTTATCCACATAATTAGTGCGTTAAAATTGCAATACATTTCAAACTGCTGAAAATTGTCTAAACTTATGATCTGCAACTTTTTTTCAAATCGTGTTTAATTTTAATTTTAGAAACATTAGTTTTTCTTGTCAGTAAAATTACTTGAAAGTCAGTGGAAATGCTTTTAACTTATCCGCATAATTAGGGCGTTAAAATTGCAATACATTTCAAACGGCTGAAAATTGTCTAAACTTATGATCTGCAACTTTTTTTAAAATCGTGTTTAATTTTAATTTTAGAAACATTAGTTTTTCTTGTCAGTAAAATTACTTGAAAGTCTGTGGAAATGCTTTTAACTTATCCACATAATTAGTGCGTTAAAATTGCAATACATTTCAAACTGCTGAAAATTGTCTAAACTTATGATCTGCAACTTTTTTTAAAATCGTGTTTAATTTTAATTTTAGAAACATTAGTTTTTCTTGTCAGTAAAATTACTTGAAAGTCTGTGGAAATGCTTTTAACTTATCCACATAATTGTTGCGTTAAAATTGCAATACATTTCAAACGGCTGAAAATTGTCTAAACTTATGATCTGCAACTTTTTTTTAAATCGTGTTTAATTTTAATTTTAGAAACATTAGTTTTTCTTGTCAGTAAAATTACTTGAAAGTCAGTGGAAATGCTTTTAACTTATCCACATAATTAGTGCGTTAAAATTGCAATACATTTCAAACGGCTGAAAATTGTCTAAACTTATGATCTGCAACTTTTTTTAAAATCGTGTTTAATTTTAATTTTAGAAACATTAGTTTTTCTTGTCAGTAAAATTACTTGAAAGTCTGTGGAAATGCTTTTAACTTATCCACATAATTAGTGCGTTAAAATTGCAATACATTTCAAACGGCTGAAAATTGTCTAAACTTATGATCTGCAACTTTTTTTTAAATCGTGTTTAATTTTAATTTTAGAAACATTAGTTTTTCTTGTCAGTAAAATTACTTGAAAGTCAGTGGAAATGCTTTTAACTTATCCACATAATTAGTGCGTTAAAATTGCAATACATTTCAAACTGCTGAAAATTGTCTAAACTTATGATCTGCAACTTTTTTTCAAATCGTGTTTAATTTTAATTTTAGAAACATTAGTTTTTCTTGTCAGTAAAATTACTTGAAAGTCAGTGGAAATGCTTTTAACTTATCCACATAATTAGTGCGTTAGAATTGCAATACATTTCAAACGGCTGAAAATTGTCTAAAATTATGATCTGCAACTTTTTTTAAAATCGTGTTTAATTTTAATTTTAGAAACATTAGTTTTTCTTGTCAGTAAAATTACTTGAAAGTTTGTGGAAATGCTTTTAACTTATCCACATAATTAGTGCGTTAAAATTGCAATACATTTCAAACGGCTGAAAATTGTCTAAACTTATGATCTGCAACTTTTTTAAAAATCGTGTTTAATTTAAATTTTGAAAACATTAGTTTTTCTTGTCAGTAAAATTACTTGAAAGTCTGTGGAAATGCTTTTAACTTATCCACATAATTAGTGCGTTAAAATTGCAATACATTTCAAACGGCTGAAAATTGTCTAAACTTATGATCTGCAACTTTTTTGAAAAATCGTGTTTAATTTTAATTTTAAAAACATTAGTTTTTCTTGTCAGTAAAATTACTTGAAAGTCTGTGGAAATGCTTTTAACTTATCCACATAATTAGTGCGTTAAAATTGCAATACATTTCAAACGGCTGAAAATTGTCTAAACTTATGATCTGCAACTTTTTTTAAAATCGTGTTTAATTTTAATTTTAGAAACATTAGTTTTTCTTGTCAGTAAAATTACTTGAAAGTCAGTGGAAATGCTTTTAACTTATCCACATAATTAGTGCGTTAAAATTGCAATACATTTCAAACGGCTGAAAATTGTCTAAACTTATGATCTGCAACTTTTTTTCAAATCGTGTTTAATTTTAATTTTAGAAACATTAGTTTTTCTTGTCAGTAAAATTACTTGAAAGTCAGTGGAAATGCTTTTAACTTATCCACATAATTAGGGCGTTAAAATTGCAATACATTTCAAACGGCTGAAAATTGTCTAAACTTATGATCTGCAACTTTTTTAAAAATCGTGTTTAATTTAAATTTTAGAAACATTAGTTTTTCTTGTCAGTAAAATTACTTGAAAGTCTGTGGAAATGCTTTTAACTTATCCACATAATTAGTGCGTTAAAATTGCAATACATTTCAAACGGCTGAAAATTGTCTAAACTTATGATCTGCAACTTTTTTTTAAATCGTGTTTAATTTTAATTTTAGAAACATTAGTTTTTCTTGTCAGTAAAATTACTTGAAAGTCAGTGGAAATGCTTTTAACTTATCCACATAATTAGTGCGTTAAAATTGCAATACATTTCAAACGGCTGAAAATTGTCTAAACTTATGATCTGCAACTTTTTTTAAAATCGTGTTTAATTTTAATTTTAGAAACATTAGTTTTTCTTGTCAGTAAAATTACTTGAAAGTCAGTGGAAATGCTTTTAACTTATCCACATAATTAGTGCGTTAAAATTGCAATACATTTCAAACGGCTGAAAATTGTCTAAACTTATGATCTGCAACTTTTTTTAAAATCGTGTTTAATTTTAATTTTAGAAACATTAGTTTTTCTTGTCAGTAAAATTACTTGAAAGTCAGTGGAAATGCTTTTAACTTATCCACATAATTAGTGCGTTAAAATTGCAATACATTTCAAACAGCTGAAAATTGTCTAAACTTATGATCTGCAACTTTTTTTAAAATCGTGTTTAATTTTAATTTTAGAAACATTAGTTTTTCTTGTCAGTAAAATTACTTGAAAGTTTGTGGAAATGCTTTTAACTTATCCACATAATGAGTGCGTTAAAATTGCAATATATTTCAAACGGCTGAAAATTGTCTAAACTTATGATCTGCAACTTTTTTTTAAATCGTGTTTAATTTTAATTTTAGAAACATTAGTTTTTCTTGTCAGTAAAATTACTTAAAAGTCTGTGGAAATGCTTTTAACTTATCCACATAATTAGTGCGTTAAAATTGCAATACATTTCAAACGGCTGAAAATTGTCTAAACTTATGATCTGCAACTTTTTTTAAAATCGTGTTTAATTTTAATTTTAGAAACATTAGTTTTTCTTGTCAGTAAAATTACTTGAAAGTCAGTGGAAATGCTTTTAACTTATCCACAAATTTAGTGCGTTAAAATTGCAATACATTTCAAACGGCTGAAAATTGTGTAAAATTATGATCTGCAACTTTTTTTCAAATCGTGTTTAATTTTAATTTTAGAAACATTAGTTTTTCTTGTCAGTAAAATTACTTGAAAGTTTGTGGAAATGCTTTTAACTTATCCACATAATTAGTGCGTTAAAATTGCAATACATTTCAAACGGCTGAAAATTGTCTAAACTTATGATCTGCAACTTTTTTTAAAATCGTGTTTAATTTTAATTTTAGAAACATTAGTTTTTCTTGTAAGTAAAATTACTTGAAAGTCAGTGGAAATGCTTTTAACTTATCCACATAATTAGTGCGTTAAAAGTGCAATACATTTCAAACGGCTGAAAATTGTCTAAACTTATGATCTGCAACTTTTTTTAAAATCGTGTTTAATTTTAATTTTAGAAACATTAGTTTTTCTTGTCAGTAAAATTACTTGAAAGTCTGTGGAAATGCTTTTAACTTATCCACATAATTAGTGCGTTAAAATTGCAATACATTTCAAACGGCTGAAAATTGTCTAAACTTATGATCTGCAACTTTTTTTAAAATCGTGTTTAATTTTAATTTTAGAAACATTAGTTTTTCTTATCAGTAAAATTACTTGAAAGTCAGTGGAAATGCTTTTAACTTATCCACATAATTAGTGCGTTAAAATTGCAATACATTTCAAACTGCTGAAAATTGTCTAAACTTATGATCTGCAACTTTTTTTCAAATCGTGTTTAATTTTAATTTTAGAAACATTAGTTTTTCTTGTCAGTAAAATTACTTGAAAGTCAGTGGAAATGCTTTTAACTTATCCGCATAATTAGGGCGTTAAAATTGCAATACATTTCAAACGGCTGAAAATTGTCTAAACTTATGATCTGCAACTTTTTTTTTAAATCGTGTTTAATTTTAATTTTAGAAACATTAGTTTTTCTTGTCAGTAAAATTACTTGAAAGTCTGTGGAAATGCTTTTAACTTATCCACATAATTAGTGCGTTAAAATTGCAATACATTTCAAACTGCTGAAAATTGTCTAAACTTATGATCTGCAACTTTTTTAAAAATCGTGTTTAATTTTAATTTTAGAAACATTAGTTTTTCTTGTCAGTAAAATTACTTGAAAGTCTGTGGAAATGCTTTTAACTTATCCACATAATTAGTGCGTTAAAATTGCAATACATTTCAAACGGCTGAAAATTGTCTAAACTTATGATCTGCAACTTTTTTAAAAATCGTGTTTAATTTAAATTTTAGAAACATTAGTTTTTCTTGTCAGTAAAATTACTTGAAAGTCTGTGGAAATGCTTTTAACTTATCCACATAATTAGTGCGTTAAAATTGCAATACATTTCAAACGGCTGAAAATTGTCTAAACTTATGATCTGCAACTTTTTTTAAAATCGTGTTTAATTTTAATTTTAGAAACATTAGTTTTTCTTGTCAGTAAAATTACTTGAAAGTCAGTGGAAATGCTTTTAACTTATCCACATAATTAGTGCGTTAAAATTGCAATACATTTCAAACGGCTGAAAATTGTCTAAACTTATGATCTGCAACTTTTTTAAAAATCGTGTTTAATTTTAATTTTAGAAACATTAGTTTTTCTTGTCAGTAAAATTACTTGAAAGTCAGTGGAAATGCTTTTAACTTATCCACATAATTAGTGCGTTAAAATTGCAATACATTTCAAACGGCTGAAAATTGTCTAAACTTATGATCTGCAACTTTTTTTAAAATCGTGTTTAATTTTAATTTTAGAAACATTAGTTTTTCTTGTCAGTAAAATTACTTGAAAGTCTGTGGAAATGCTTTTAACTTATCCACATAATTAGTGCGTTAAAATTGCAATACATTTCAAACGGCTGAAAATTGTCTAAACTTATGATCTGCAACTTTTTTAAAAATCGTGTTTAATTTTAATTTTAGAAACATTAGTTTTTCTTGTCAGTAAAATTACTTGAAAGTCAGTGGAAATGCTTTTAACTTATCCACATAATTAGTGCGTTAAAATTGCAATACATTTCAAACTGCTGAAAATTGTCTAAACTTATGATCTGCAACTTTTTTTCAAATCGTGTTTAATTTTAATTTTAGAAACATTAGTTTTTCTTGTCAGTAAAATTACTTGAAAGTCAGTGGAAATGCTTTTAACTTATCCGCATAATTAGGGCGTTAAAATTGCAATACATTTCAAACGGCTGAAAATTGTCTAAACTTATGATCTGCAACTTTTTTTAAAATCGTGTTTAATTTTAATTTTAGAAACATTAGTTTTTCTTGTCAGTAAAATTACTTGAAAGTCTGTGGAAATGCTTTTAACTTATCCACATAATTAGTGCGTTAAAATTGCAATACATTTCAAACGGCTGAAAATTGTCTAAACTTATGATCTGCAACTTTTTTAAAAATCGTGTTTAATTTAAATTTTAGAAACATTAGTTTTTCGTGTCAGTAAAATTACTTGAAAGTCAGTGGAAATGCTTTTAACTTATCCACATAATTAGTGCGTTAAAATTGCAATACATTTCAAACTGCTGAAAATTGTCTAAACTTATGATCTGCAACTTTTTTTCAAATCGTGTTTAATTTTAATTTTAGAAACATTAGTTTTTCTTGTCAGTAAAATTACTTGAAAGTCAGTGGAAATGCTTTTAACTTATCCGCATAATTAGGGCGTTAAAATTGCAATACATTTCAAACGGCTGAAAATTGTCTAAACTTATGATCTGCAACTTTTTTTAAAATCGTGTTTAATTTTAATTTTAGAAACATTAGTTTTTCTTGTCAGTAAAATTACTTGAAAGTCTGTGGAAATGCTTTTAACTTATCCACATAATTAGTGCGTTAAAATTGCAATACATTTCAAACTGCTGAAAATTGTCTAAACTTATGATCTGCAACTTTTTTTAAAATCGTGTTTAATTTTAATTTTAGAAACATTAGTTTTTCTTGTCAGTAAAATTACTTGAAAGTCTGTGGAAATGCTTTTAACTTATCCACATAATTAGTGCGTTAAAATTGCAATACATTTCAAACGGCTGAAAATTGTCTAAACTTATGATCTGCAACTTTTTTGAAAAATCGTGTTTAATTTAAATTTTAGAAACATTAGTTTTTCTTGTCAGTAAAATTACTTGAAAGTCTGTGGAAATGCTTTTAACTTATCCACATAATTAGGGCGTTAAAATTGCAATACATTTCAAACGGCTGAAAATTGTCTAAACTTATGATCTGCAACTTTTTTTTAAATCGTGTTTAATTTTAATTTTAGAAACATTAGTTTTTCTTGTCAGTAAAATTACTTGAAAGTCAGTGGAAATGCTTTTAACTTATCCACATAATTAGTGCGTTAAAATTGCAATACATTTCAAACGGCTGAAAATTGTCTAAACTTATGATCTGCAACTTTTTTTCAAATCGTGTTTAATTTTAATTTTAGAAACATTAGTTTTTCTTGTCAGTAAAATTACTTGAAAGTCTATGGAAATGCTTTTAACTTATCCACATAATTAGTGCGTTAAAATTGCAATACATTTCAAACGGCTGAAAATTGTCTAAACTTATGATCTGCAACTTTTTTAAAAATCGTGTTTAATTTTAATTTTAGAAACATTAGTTTTTCTTGTCAGTAAAATTACTTGAAAGTCAGTGGAAATGCTTTTAACTTATCCACATAATTAGTGCGTTAAAATTGCAATACATTTCAAACGGCTGAAAATTGTCTAAACTTATGATCTGCAACTTTTTTTAAAATCGTGTTTAATTTTAATTTTAGAAACATTAGTTTTTCTTGTCAGTAAAATTACTTGAAAGTCAGTGGAAATGCTTTTAACTTATCCACAAAATTAGTGCGTTAAAATTGCAATACATTTCAAACGGCTGAAAATTGTCTAAAATTATGATCTGCAACTTTTTTTCAAATCGTGTTTAATTTTAATTTTAGAAACATTAGTTTTTCTTGTCAGTAAAATTACTTGAAAGTCTGTGGAAATGCTTTTAACTTATCCACATAATTAGTGCGTTAAAATTGCAATACATTTCAAACTGCTGAAAATTGTCTAAACTTATGATCTGCAACTTTTTTTCAAATCGTGTTTAATTTTAATTTTAGAAACATTAGTTTTTCTTGTCAGTAAAATTACTTGAAAGTCAGTGGAAATGCTTTTAACTTATCCACATAATTAGTGCGTTAAAATTGCAATACATTTCAAACGGCTGAAAATTGTCTAAACTTATGATCTGCAACTTTTTTTAAAATCGTGTTTAATTTTAATTTTAGAAACATTAGTTTTTCTTGTCAGTAAAATTACTTGAAAGTCTGTGGAAATGCTTTTAACTTATCCACATAATTAGTGCGTTAAAATTGCAATACATTTCAAACGGCTGAAAATTGTCTAAACTTATGATCTGCAACTTTTTTTAAAATCGTGTTTAATTTTAATTTTAGAAACATTAGTTTTTCTTGTCAGTAAAATTACTTGAAAGTCAGTGGAAATGCTTTTAACTTATCCACATAATTAGTGCGTTAAAAGTGCAATACATTTCAAACGGCTGAAAATTGTCTAAACTTATGATCTGCAACTTTTTTTTAAATCGTGTTTAATTTTAATTTTAGAAACATTAGTTTTTCTTGTCAGTAAAATTACTTGAAAGTCAGTGGAAATGCTTTTAACTTATCCACATAATTAGTGCGTTAAAATTGCAATACATTTCAAACTGCTGAAAATTGTCTAAACTTATGATCTGCAACTTTTTTTCAAATCGTGTTTAATTTTAATTTTAGAAACATTAGTTTTTCTTGTCAGTAAAATTACTTGAAAGTCAGTGGAAATGCTTTTAACTTATCCACATAATTAGTGCGTTAGAATTGCAATACATTTCAAACGGCTGAAAATTGTCTAAAATTATGATCTGCAACTTTTTTTTAAATCGTGTTTAATTTTAATTTTAGAAACATTAGTTTTTCTTGTCAGTAAAATTACTTGAAAGTTTGTGGAAATGCTTTTAACTTATCCACATAATTAGTGCGTTAAAATTGCAATACATTTCAAACGGCTGAAAATTGTCTAAACTTATGATCTGCAACTTTTTTAAAAATCGTGTTTAATTTAAATTTTGAAAACATTAGTTTTTCTTGTCAGTAAAATTACTTGAAAGTCTGTGGAAATGCTTTTAACTTATCCACATAATTAGTGCGTTAAAATTGCAATACATTTCAAACGGCTGAAAATTGTCTAAACTTATGATCTGCAACTTTTTTGAAAAATCGTGTTTAATTTTAATTTTAGAAACATTAGTTTTTCTTGTCAGTAAAATTACTTGAAAGTCTGTGGAAATGCTTTTAACTTATCCACATAATTAGTGCGTTAAAATTGCAATACATTTCAAACGGCTGAAAATTGTCTAAACTTATGATCTGCAACTTTTTTTAAAATCGTGTTTAATTTTAATTTTAGAAACATTAGTTTTTCTTGTCAGTAAAATTACTGGAAAGTCAGTGGAAATGCTTTTAAATTATCCAAATAATTAGTGCGTTAAAATTGCAATACATTTCAAACTGCTGAAAATTGTCTAAACTTATGATCTGCAACTTTTTTTCAAATCGTGTTTAATTTTAATTTTAGAAACATTAGTTTTTCTTGTCAGTAAAATTACTTGAAAGTCAGTGGAAATGCTTTTAACTTATCCACATAATTAGGGCGTTAAAATTGCAATACATTTCAAACGGCTGAAAATTGTCTAAACTTATGATCTGCAACTTTTTTTAAAATCGTGTTTAATTTAAATTTTAGAAACATTAGTTTTTCTTGTCAGTAAAATTACTTGAAAGTCTGTGGAAATGCTTTTAACTTATCCACATAATTAGTGCGTTAAAATTGCAATACATTTCAAACGGCTGAAAATTGTCTAAACTTATGATCTGCAACTTTTTTTTAAATCGTGTTTAATTTTAATTTTAGAAACATTAGTTTTTCTTGTCAGTAAAATTACTTGAAAGTCAGTGGAAATGCTTTTAACTTATCCACATAATTAGTGCGTTAAAATTGCAATACATTTCAAACGGCTGAAAATTGTCTAAACTTATGATCTGCAACTTTTTTCAAATCGTGTTTAATTTTAATTTTAGAAACATTAGTTTTTCTTGTCAGTAAAATTACTTGAAAGTCTGTGGAAATGCTTTTAACTTATCCACATAATTAGTGCGTTAAAATTGCAATACATTTCAAACGGCTGAAAATTGTCTAAACTTATGATCTGCAACTTTTTTAAAAATCGTGTTTAATTTTAATTTTAGAAACATTAGTTTTTCTTGTCAGTAAAATTACTTGAAAGTCAGTGGAAATGCTTTTAACTTATCCACATAATTAGTGCGTTAAAATTGCAATACATTTCAAACTGCTGAAAATTGTCTAAACTTATGATCTGCAACTTTTTTTCAAATCGTGTTTAATTTTAATTTTAGAAACATTAGTTTTTCTTGTCAGTAAAATTACTTGAAAGTCAGTGGAAATGCTTTTAACTTATCCACATAATTAGTGCGTTAGAATTGCAATACATTTCAAACGGCTGAAAATTGTCTAAAATTATGATCTGCAACTTTTTTTAAAATCGTGTTTAATTTTAATTTTAGAAACATTAGTTTTTCTTGTCAGTAAAATTACTTGAAAGTTTGTGGAAATGCTTTTAACTTATCCACATAATTAGTGCGTTAAAATTGCAATACATTTCAAACGGCTGAAAATTGTCTAAACTTATGATCTGCAACTTTTTTGAAAATCGTGTTTAATTTAAATTTTGAAAACATTAGTTTTTCTTGTCAGTAAAATTACTTGAAAGTCTGTGGAAATGCTTTTAACTTATCCACATAATTAGTGCGTTAAAATTGCAATACATTTCAAACGGCTGAAAATTGTCTAAACTTATGATCTGCAACTTTTTTGAAAAATCGTGTTTAATTTTAATTTTAGAAACATTAGTTTTTCTTGTCAGTAAAATTACTTGAAAGTCTGTGGAAATGCTTTTAACTTATCCACATAATTAGTGCGTTAAAATTGCAATACATTTCAAACGGCTGAAAATTGTCTAAACTTATGATCTGCAACTTTTTTTTAAATCGTGTTTAATTTTAATTTTAGAAACATTAGTTTTTCTTGTCAGTAAAATTACTTGAAAGTCAGTGGAAATGCTTTTAACTTATCCACATAATTAGTGCGTTAAAATTGCAATACATTTCAAACGGCTGAAAATTGTCTAAACTTATGATCTGCAACTTTTTTTCAAATCGTGTTTAATTTTAATTTTAGAAACATTAGTTTTTCTTGTCAGTAAAATTACTTGAAAGTCAGTGGAAATGCTTTTAACTTATCCACATAATTAGGGCGTTAAAATTGCAATACATTTCAAACGGCTGAAAATTGTCTAAACTTATGATCTGCAACTTTTTTAAAAATCGTGTTTAATTTAAATTTTAGAAACATTAGTTTTTCTTGTCAGTAAAATTACTTGAAAGTCTGTGGAAATGCTTTTAACTTATCCACATAATTAGTGCGTTAAAATTGCAATACATTTCAAACGGCTGAAAATTGTCTAAACTTATGATCTGCAACTTTTTTTTAAATCGTGTTTAATTTTAATTTTAGAAACATTAGTTTTTCTTGCCAGTAAAATTACTTGAAAGTCAGTGGAAATGCTTTTAACTTATCCACATAATTAGTGCGTTAAAATTGCAATACATTTCAAACAGCTGAAAATTGTCTAAACTTATGATCTGCAACTTTTTTTAAAATCGTGTTTAATTTTAATTTTAGAAACATTAGTTTTTCTTGTCAGTAAAATTACTTGAAAGTCAGTGGAAATGCTTTTAACTTATCCACATAATTAGTGCGTTAAAATTGCAATACATTTCAAACGGCTGAAAATTGTCTAAACTTATGATCTGCAACTTTTTTTAAAATCGTCTTTAATTTTAATATTAAAAACATTAGTTTTTCTTGTCAGTAAAATTACTTGAAAGTCCGTGGAAATGCTTTTAACTTATCCACAAAATTAGTGCGTTAAAATTGCAATACATTTCAAACGGCTGAAAATTGTCTAAAATTATGATCTGCAACTTTTTTTAAAATCGTGTTTAATTTTAATTTTAGAAACATTAGTTTTTCTTGTCAGTAAAATTACTTGAAAGTCAGTGGAAATGCTTTTAACTTATCCACATAATTAGTGCGTTAAAATTGCAATACATTTCAAACGGCTGAAAATTGTCTAAACTTATGATCTGCAACTTTTTTTCAAATCGTGTTTAATTTTAATTTTAGAAACATTAGTTTTTCTTGTCAGTAAAATTACTTGAAAGTCAGTGGAAATGCTTTTAACTTATCCACATAATTAGTGCGTTAAAATTGCAATACATTTCAAACTGCTGAAAATTGTCTAAACTTATGATCTGCAACTTTTTTTCAAATCGTGTTTAATTTTAATTTTAGAAACATTAGTTTTTCTTGTCAGTAAAATTACTTGAAAGTCAGTGGAAATGCTTTTAACTTATCCACATAATTAGTGCGTTAAAATTGCAATACATTTCAAACGGCTGAAAATTGTCTAAACTTATGATCTGCAACTTTTTTAAAAATCGTGTTTAATTTTAATTTTAGAAACATTAGTTTTTCTTGTCAGTAAAATTACTTGAAAGTCAGTGGAAATGCTTTTAACTTATCCACATAATTAGTGCGTTAAAATTGCAATACATTTCAAACTGCTGAAAATTGTCTAAACTTATGATCTGCAACTTTTTTTCAAATCGTGTTTAATTTTAATTTTAGAAACATTAGTTTTTCTTGTCAGTAAAATTACTTGAAAGTCAGTGGAAATGCTTTTAACTTATCCACATAATTAGTGCGTTAGAATTGCAATACATTTCAAACGGCTGAAAATTGTCTAAAATTATGATCTGCAACTTTTTTTAAAATCGTGTTTAATTTTAATTTTAGAAACATTAGTTTTTCTTGTCAGTAAAATTACTTGAAAGTTTGTGGAAATGCTTTTAACTTATCCACATAATTAGTGCGTTAAAATTGCAATACATTTCAAACGGCTGAAAATTGTCTAAACTTATGATCTGCAACTTTTTTAAAAATCGTGTTTAATTTAAATTTTGAAAACATTAGTTTTTCTTGTCAGTAAAATTACTTGAAAGTCTGTGGAAATGCTTTTAACTTATCCACATAATTAGTGCGTTAAAATTGCAATACATTTCAAACGGCTGAAAATTGTCTAAACTTATGATCTGCAACTTTTTTGAAAAATCGTGTTTAATTTTAATTTTAGAAACATTAGTTTTTCTTGTCAGTAAAATTACTTGAAAGTCTGTGGAAATGCTTTTAACTTATCCACATAATTAGTGCGTTAAAATTGCAATACATTTCAAACGGCTGAAAATTGTCTAAACTTATGATCTGCAACTTTTTTTTAAATCGTGTTTAATTTTAATTTTAGAAACATTAGTTTTTCTTGTCAGTAAAATTACTTGAAAGTCAGTGGAAATGCTTTTAACTTATCCACATAATTAGTGCGTTAAAATTGCAATACATTTCAAACGGCTGAAAATTGTCTAAACTTATGATCTGCAACTTTTTTTCAAATCGTGTTTAATTTTAATTTTAGAAACATTAGTTTTTCTTGTCAGTAAAATTACTTGAAAGTCAGTGGAAATGCTTTTAACTTATCCACATAATTAGGGCGTTAAAATTGCAATACATTTCAAACGGCTGAAAATTGTCTAAACTTATGATCTGCAACTTTTTTAAAAATCGTGTTTAATTTAAATTTTAGAAACATTAGTTTTTCTTGTCAGTAAAATTACTTGAAAGTCAGTGGAAATGCTTTTAACTTATCCACATAATTAGTGCGTTAAAATTGCAATACATTTCAAACGGCTGAAAATTGTCTAAACTTATGATCTGCAACTTTTTTTTAAATCGTGTTTAATTTTAATTTTAGAAACATTAGTTTTTCTTGCCAGTAAAATTACTTGAAAGTCAGTGGAAATGCTTTTAACTTATCCACATAATTAGTGCGTTAAAATTGCAATACATTTCAAACAGCTGAAAATTGTCTAAACTTATGATCTGCAACTTTTTTTAAAATCGTGTTTAATTTTAATTTTAGAAACATTAGTTTTTCTTGTCAGTAAAATTACTTGAAAGTCAGTGGAAATGCTTTTAACTTATCCACATAATTAGTGCGTTAAAATTGCAATACATTTCAAACGGCTGAAAATTGTCTAAACTTATGATCTGCAACTTTTTTTAAAATCGTCTTTAATTTTAATATTAAAAACATTAGTTTTTCTTGTCAGTAAAATTACTTGAAAGTCCGTGGAAATGCTTTTAACTTATCCACAAAATTAGTGCGTTAAAATTGCAATACATTTCAAACTGCTGAAAATTGTCTAAAATTATGATCTGCAACTTTTTTTAAAATCGTGTTTAATTTTAATTTTAGAAACATTAGTTTTTCTTGTCAGTAAAATTACTTGAAAGTCAGTGGAAATGCTTTTAACTTATCCACATAATTAGTGCGTTAAAATTGCAATACATTTCAAACGGCTGAAAATTGTCTAAACTTATGATCTGCAACTTTTTTTCAAATCGTGTTTAATTTTAATTTTAGAAACATTAGTTTTTCTTGTCAGTAAAATTACTTGAAAGTCAGTGGAAATGCTTTTAACTTATCCACATAATTAGTGCGTTAAAATTGCAATACATTTCAAACTGCTGAAAATTGTCTAAACTTATGATCTGCAACTTTTTTTCAAATCGTGTTTAATTTTAATTTTAGAAACATTAGTTTTTCTTGTCAGTAAAATTACTTGAAAGTCAGTGGAAATGCTTTTAACTTATCCGCATAATTAGGGCGTTAAAATTGCAATACATTTCAAACGGCTGAAAATTGTCTAAACTTATGATCTGCAACTTTTTTTAAAATCGTGTTTAATTTTAATTTTAGAAACATTAGTTTTTCTTGTCAGTAAAATTACTTGAAAGTCTGTGGAAATGCTTTTAACTTATCCACATAATTAGTGCGTTAAAATTGCAATACATTTCAAACGGCTGAAAATTGTCTAAACTTATGATCTGCAACTTTTTTTTAAATCGTGTTTAATTTTAATTTTAGAAACATTAGTTTTTCTTGCCAGTAAAATTACTTGAAAGTCAGTGGAAATGCTTTTAACTTATCCACATAATTAGTGCGTTAAAATTGCAATACATTTCAAACAGCTGAAAATTGTCTAAACTTATGATCTGCAACTTTTTTTAAAATCGTGTTTAATTTTAATTTTAGAAACATTAGTTTTTCTTGTCAGTAAAATTACTTGAAAGTCAGTGGAAATGCTTTTAACTTATCCACATAATTAGTGCGTTAAAATTGCAATACATTTCAAACGGCTGAAAATTGTCTAAACTTATGATCTGCAACTTTTTTTTAAATCGTCTTTAATTTTAATATTAAAAACATTAGTTTTTCTTGTCAGTAAAATTACTTGAAAGTCCGTGGAAATGCTTTTAACTTATCCACAAAATTAGTGCGTTAAAATTGCAATACATTTCAAACGGCTGAAAATTGTCTAAAATTATGATCTGCAACTTTTTTTAAAATCGTGTTTAATTTTAATTTTAGAAACATTAGTTTTTCTTGTCAGTAAAATTACTTGAAAGTCAGTGGAAATGCTTTTAACTTATCCACATAATTAGTGCGTTAAAATTGCAATACATTTCAAACGGCTGAAAATTGTCTAAACTTATGATCTGCAACTTTTTTTCAAATCGTGTTTAATTTTAATTTTAGAAACATTAGTTTTTCTTGTCAGTAAAATTACTTGAAAGTCAGTGGAAATGCTTTTAACTTATCCACATAATTAGTGCGTTAAAATTGCAATACATTTCAAACTGCTGAAAATTGTCTAAACTTATGATCTGCAACTTTTTTTCAAATCGTGTTTAATTTTAATTTTAGAAACATTAGTTTTTCTTGTCAGTAAAATTACTTGAAAGTCAGTGGAAATGCTTTTAACTTATCCGCATAATTAGGGCGTTAAAATTGCAATACATTTCAAACGGCTGAAAATTGTCTAAACTTATGATCTGCAACTTTTTTAAAAATCGTGTTTAATTTAAATTTTAGAAACATTAGTTTTTCTTGTCAGTAAAATTACTTGAAAGTCAGTGGAAATGCTTTTAACTTATCCACATAATTAGTGCGTTAAAATTGCAATACATTTCAAACGGCTGAAAATTGTCTAAACTTATGATCTGCAACTTTTTTTTAAATCGTGTTTAATTTTAATTTTAGAAACATTAGTTTTTCTTGCCAGTAAAATTACTTGAAAGTCAGTGGAAATGCTTTTAACTTATCCACATAATTAGTGCGTTAAAATTGCAATACATTTCAAACAGCTGAAAATTGTCTAAACTTATGATCTGCAACTTTTTTTAAAATCGTGTTTAATTTTAATTTTAGAAACATTAGTTTTTCTTGTCAGTAAAATTACTTGAAAGTCAGTGGAAATGCTTTTAACTTATCCACATAATTAGTGCGTTAAAATTGCAATACATTTCAAACGGCTGAAAATTGTCTAAACTTATGATCTGCAACTTTTTTTAAAATCGTCTTTAATTTTAATATTAAAAACATTAGTTTTTCTTGTCAGTAAAATTACTTGAAAGTCCGTGGAAATGCTTTTAACTTATCCACAAAATTAGTGCGTTAAAATTGCAATACATTTCAAACTGCTGAAAATTGTCTAAAATTATGATCTGCAACTTTTTTTAAAATCGTGTTTAATTTTAATTTTAGAAACATTAGTTTTTCTTGTCAGTAAAATTACTTGAAAGTCAGTGGAAATGCTTTTAACTTATCCACATAATTAGTGCGTTAAAATTGCAATACATTTCAAACGGCTGAAAATTGTCTAAACTTATGATCTGCAACTTTTTTTCAAATCGTGTTTAATTTTAATTTTAGAAACATTAGTTTTTCTTGTCAGTAAAATTACTTGAAAGTCAGTGGAAATGCTTTTAACTTATCCACATAATTAGTGCGTTAAAATTGCAATACATTTCAAACTGCTGAAAATTGTCTAAACTTATGATCTGCAACTTTTTTTCAAATCGTGTTTAATTTTAATTTTAGAAACATTAGTTTTTCTTGTCAGTAAAATTACTTGAAAGTCAGTGGAAATGCTTTTAACTTATCCGCATAATTAGGGCGTTAAAATTGCAATACATTTCAAACGGCTGAAAATTGTCTAAACTTATGATCTGCAACTTTTTTTAAAATCGTGTTTAATTTTAATTTTAGAAACATTAGTTTTTCTTGTCAGTAAAATTACTTGAAAGTCTGTGGAAATGCTTTTAACTTATCCACATAATTAGTGCGTTAAAATTGCAATACATTTCAAACGGCTGAAAATTGTCTAAACTTATGATCTGCAACTTTTTTTTAAATCGTGTTTAATTTTAATTTTAGAAACATTAGTTTTTCTTGCCAGTAAAATTACTTGAAAGTCAGTGGAAATGCTTTTAACTTATCCACATAATTAGTGCGTTAAAATTGCAATACATTTCAAACAGCTGAAAATTGTCTAAACTTATGATCTGCAACTTTTTTTAAAATCGTGTTTAATTTTAATTTTAGAAACATTAGTTTTTCTTGTCAGTAAAATTACTTGAAAGTCAGTGGAAATGCTTTTAACTTATCCACATAATTAGTGCGTTAAAATTGCAATACATTTCAAACGGCTGAAAATTGTCTAAACTTATGATCTGCAACTTTTTTTTAAATCGTCTTTAATTTTAATATTAAAAACATTAGTTTTTCTTGTCAGTAAAATTACTTGAAAGTCCGTGGAAATGCTTTTAACTTATCCACAAAATTAGTGCGTTAAAATTGCAATACATTTCAAACGGCTGAAAATTGTCTAAAATTATGATCTGCAACTTTTTTTAAAATCGTGTTTAATTTTAATTTTAGAAACATTAGTTTTTCTTGTCAGTAAAATTACTTGAAAGTCAGTGGAAATGCTTTTAACTTATCCACATAATTAGTGCGTTAAAATTGCAATACATTTCAAACGGCTGAAAATTGTCTAAACTTATGATCTGCAACTTTTTTTCAAATCGTGTTTAATTTTAATTTTAGAAACATTAGTTTTTCTTGTCAGTAAAATTACTTGAAAGTCAGTGGAAATGCTTTTAACTTATCCACATAATTAGTGCGTTAAAATTGCAATACATTTCAAACTGCTGAAAATTGTCTAAACTTATGATCTGCAACTTTTTTTCAAATCGTGTTTAATTTTAATTTTAGAAACATTAGTTTTTCTTGTCAGTAAAATTACTTGAAAGTCAGTGGAAATGCTTTTAACTTATCCGCATAATTAGGGCGTTAAAATTGCAATACATTTCAAACGGCTGAAAATTGTCTAAACTTATGATCTGCAACTTTTTTTAAAATCGTGTTTAATTTTAATTTTAGAAACATTAGTTTTTCTTGTCAGTAAAATTACTTGAAAGTCTGTGGAAATGCTTTTAACTTATCCACATAATTAGTGCGTTAAAATTGCAATACATTTCAAACGGCTGAAAATTGTCTAAACTTATGATCTGCAACTTTTTTTAAAATCGTGTTTAATTTTAATTTTAGAAACATTAGTTTTTCGTGTCAGTAAAATTACTTGAAAGTCAGTGGAAATGCTTTTAACTTATCCACATAATTAGTGCGTTAAAATTGCAATACATTTCAAACTGCTGAAAATTGTCTAAACTTATGATCTGCAACTTTTTTTCAAATCGTGTTTAATTTTAATTTTAGAAACATTAGTTTTTCTTGTCAGTAAAATTACTTGAAAGTCAGTGGAAATGCTTTTAACTTATCCACATAATTAGTGCGTTAAAATTGCAATACATTTCAAACGGCTGAAAATTGTCTAAACTTATGATCTGCAACTTTTTTTTAAATCGTGTTTAATTTTAATTTTAGAAACATTAGTTTTTCTTGTCAGTAAAATTACTTGAAAGTCAGTGGAAATGCTTTTAACTTATCCACATAATTAGTGCGTTAAAATTGCAATACATTTCAAACGGCTGAAAATTGTCTAAACTTATGATCTGCAACTTTTTTTCAAATCGTGTTTAATTTTAATTTTAGAAACATTAGTTTTTCTTGTCAGTAAAATTACTTGAAAGTCTATGGAAATGCTTTTAACTTATCCACATAATTAGTGCGTTAAAATTGCAATACATTTCAAACGGCTGAAAATTGTCTAAACTTATGATCTGCAACTTTTTTAAAAATCGTGTTTAATTTTAATTTTAGAAACATTAGTTTTTCTTGTCAGTAAAATTACTTGAAAGTCAGTGGAAATGCTTTTAACTTATCCACATAATTAGTGCGTTAAAATTGCAATACATTTCAAACGGCTGAAAATTGTCTAAACTTATGATCTGCAACTTTTTTTAAAATCGTGTTTAATTTTAATTTTAGAAACATTAGTTTTTCTTGTCAGTAAAATTACTTGAAAGTCAGTGGAAATGCTTTTAACTTATCCACAAAATTAGTGCGTTAAAATTGCAATACATTTCAAACGGCTGAAAATTGTCTAAAATTATGATCTGCAACTTTTTTTCAAATCGTGTTTAATTTTAATTTTAGAAACATTAGTTTTTCTTGTCAGTAAAATTACTTGAAAGTCTGTGGAAATGCTTTTAACTTATCCACATAATTAGTGCGTTAAAATTGCAATACATTTCAAACTGCTGAAAATTGTCTAAACTTATGATCTGCAACTTTTTTTAAAATCGTGTTTAATTTTAATTTTAGAAACATTAGTTTTTCTTGTCAGTAAAATTACTTGAAAGTCAGTGGAAATGCTTTTAACTTATCCACATAATTAGTGCGTTAAAATTGCAATACATTTCAAACGGCTGAAAATTGTCTAAACTTATGATCTGCAACTTTTTTTAAAATCGTGTTTAATTTTAATTTTAGAAACATTAGTTTTTCTTGTCAGTAAAATTACTTGAAAGTCAGTGGAAATGCTTTTAACTTATCCACATAATTAGTGCGTTAAAATTGCAATACATTTCAAACGGCTGAAAATTGTCTAAACTTATGATCTGCAACTTTTTTTAAAATCGTGTTTAATTTTAATTTTAGAAACATTAGTTTTTCTTGTCAGTAAAATTACTTGAAAGTCTGTGGAAATGCTTTTAACTTATCCACATAATTAGTGCGTTAAAATTGCAATACATTTCAAACGGCTGAAAATTGTCTAAACTTATGATCTGCAACTTTTTTAAAAATCGTGTTTAATTTTAATTTTAGAAACATTAGTTTTTCTTGTCAGTAAAATTACTTGAAAGTCAGTGGAAATGCTTTTAACTTATCCACATAATTAGTGCGTTAAAATTGCAATACATTTCAAACTGCTGAAAATTGTCTAAACTTATGATCTGCAACTTTTTTTCAAATCGTGTTTAATTTTAATTTTAGAAACATTAGTTTTTCTTGTCAGTAAAATTACTTGAAAATCAGTGGAAATGCTTTTAACTTATCCGCATAATTAGGGCGTTAAAATTGCAATACATTTCAAACGGCTGAAAATTGTCTAAACTTATGATCTGCAACTTTTTTTAAAATCGTGTTTAATTTTAATTTTAGAAACATTAGTTTTTCTTGTCAGTAAAATTACTTGAAAGTCTGTGGAAATGCTTTTAACTTATCCACATAATTAGTGCGTTAAAATTGCAATACATTTCAAACGGCTGAAAATTGTCTAAACTTATGATCTGCAACTTTTTTTAAAATCGTGTTTAATTTTAATTTTAGAAACATTAGTTTTTCGTGTCAGTAAAATTACTTGAAAGTCAGTGGAAATGCTTTTAACTTATCCACATAATTAGTGCGTTAAAATTGCAATACATTTCAAACTGCTGAAAATTGTCTAAACTTATGATCTGCAACTTTTTTTCAAATCGTGTTTAATTTTAATTTTAGAAACATTAGTTTTTCTTGTCAGTAAAATTACTTGAAAGTCAGTGGAAATGCTTTTAACTTATCCGCATAATTAGGGCGTTAAAATTGCAATACATTTCAAACGGCTGAAAATTGTCTAAACTTATGATCTGCAACTTTTTTTAAAATCGTGTTTAATTTTAATTTTAGAAACATTAGTTTTTCTTGTCAGTAAAATTACTTGAAAGTCTGTGGAAATGCTTTTAACTTATCCACATAATTAGTGCGTTAAAATTGCAATACATTTCAAACTGCTGAAAATTGTCTAAACTTATGATCTGCAACTTTTTTTAAAATCGTGTTTAATTTTAATTTTAGAAACATTAGTTTTTCTTGTCAGTAAAATTACTTGAAAGTCTGTGGAAATGCTTTTAACTTATCCACATAATTAGTGCGTTAAAATTGCAATACATTTCAAACGGCTGAAAATTGTC